>JABWTJ010000664.1:355429-481594 GCA_016801875.1 Solanum sitiens | reverse complement strand
AATGAGTTTTAAGTCTTCCGCTTTGTATTTTGTTCAATATGTTGGGGTTTTAGATTGGTTGGTTCGCTCACATAGTAGGATAAGTGTGGGTGCCACTCGCGGCTTGATTTTGGGTCGTGACATTATCATGTATTCGTTTTGACCAAGTAGTGTTAGCCAATTTTATTGGAATCAGATAGCCAATTCATTCAAGATGTGATTTCATAGAGATTCTTTTAATCAATCTTAGTTCATGACTTTAGAGTAACGTTTTTAAGACATATTGGACAGCATCATATTAACATTTGAGGACTTTAGCATCTTCATAACGTTACAAAACAGCAAGTCGACATTCGTCACACACACATCAACACTTGAGATATACGAACGTAACTAACATAAGATCGATTCTTAATTCACGTTGTAAATATTAGCTTCATAAAATCTTAAGTTCATAATTTCATGCGACATTCATCATTCAAGAACATTGCACATAAAATTAGCCAGCACCACATACCAAAAACATGATCTCTAACCTATTCAACATTGAAATCGAAAAGGATACTAGGGACAACGAGTTCGATGAGAACGGGAAGAACCCTAGTTTCAAGATCTTTGAATTGTTGGAAAGAAAGTTCTCTTGGAGAAAGAAGTACAGGAGAGAAACCCATACCTTAAGTAGAACTTAATCTACGAAGACCACCTTGAACGAAAACTTGGAGAAACCTTGAAATCGCATAGGAGAATGAATAAAATTTTCTATTTTTCATTCGCTCGCTTGCTTACTGTTTTGCGTCGTGTATTTGTTTTTTTTTAACGTGATTATAAGTCTTAGGAACTGATATTGACTCATTCAACTAAGGCTTAATAAGTTAATTGAATAATTAAATAAATTAATTACTAAAATGCCCCTCCTAGATTGACTAGAACTAGGAAACACAATACTGAGTCAAATCTGAAATTATTCCTAAGAATTTCGTTTTGAGCCCTTTAGTTTAATTAATTAAATGGATAATTTAATTAATTAAGTGACCTAGGGTAATTAATAAAGTACCCTTATGTCGTTATAACCATAACTAATCCTTTGGACCATCCTAGGTTAGGTACTAGGATGTTTCTTGAACTAGTTACTAGGTTAGTGTAAGGATTTTGTTTTGACCATTTAAAGTAATTAATTAAATGGCTAATTTAATTAATTAGGTGACCTAAGGTAATTACTAAAGTACCCTTAAGTCATTAGAACCTTAACTAACTCTTTGGACCATCCTAAGTTAGGTACTAGGTTGTCCCTTTCTTGTCTTAAACGAAATCTGGAAATTGTTTTGTGATTTCGATTTTTTCCCCTTTAAATTATTTAATTAAGTTGCTAAATTAATTAATTAAGTAGCCTAGGGTAATTAAAAAAGTATCCCTAAGTTGTTAGGACCATAACCAACCTTTTGGACCATCCTAGGTTAGGTACTAGGTTGTCTCTTTAACTAGTACTAAGTTAGTGTCAACCCGGTTAAGTCCTAGGTTATCTCGTGCACTAATTGGTCCGTTTCGGTTAGTCATAGGTTAATAAGCTATATATGGCAGTAGGTTAGAGTCTAGAATTAGTTAGAGATCTAGGCCCCATATGGATGAACCCATGTGCACGCTTGCCCCCTAACTACCCTCACCAAATTCGGTTAGGGTGCTCCCCTCTTGGCCGTATCTCCCCATGTGCTTGCACATGGGTTGATTGTACTTTACTAACTAACTATTATTTATGGTTCATTTGGGAATGTTTACTTATTGTCCCAAGGACCCTCATCATGTCTTTGGGCACTGCTTAATATACATGATCATTTTAGATGGTCATGTTGAATGGTATCTAGGTTTGACACTTGGATGCCTCATACCTCACACGTTGGTTGTGGGTCTATATATGTACATAGTGCCAATTATATTAGCTTAGGTTCTTCATTGCAGGTATATTTATTGAACATCAATCTTGTATTGGTGTATGACAACAAAAAAGTATATTCCATATTCGTATATAGAAAATTGGCTAATATCTCTTAGCCAATTTTTCTATACTATGCCCAATATTTCTCAATATTGGGCATTGGGGTGCCTATATACCCCTAATAGGCTATCCTAAGGGCATACCGGGCTATTCATTTGATATATGATTTTTCGAAACATTACAGGGAGTGTCTCATCCATGCCCAAGAATGCATACTTCAAATAAAGCCTTGAGTTCTATATTTGGTGCCTGTTCAACAGATGGTCTCGCTGGTGGACTCGAACTATTTTTCATATCCAATTCCAACTAGGCTTTGCCAATATTCACACATATCAAATGCGGAAACCAACTTGTCATACTCATCGATTAAATCACTCTCAAATTTTATTATCAATGATGCTAATGCCTTAACACCCAGCTTCTCCTCAGTTTGCACTTTTTAAACACTCTAAATTCTAAAAGTTATAACAGATATTGATTGGAGCTCACCACTCTACTTCATCGACATACAAATATTTAATGTCGCCTCCTCATTGTTAAGTCTGAACTTCATCTACCCTTTCTCCATGTCAACCAAAGCACGTTCCGCAGCAAGGACTCGTCTCCCAATAATAATGTGAACCTCAAATTCAACTTCACAATCAAGAATCACAAAATCGGCTCAAAAAATGAGTGACTCCACTTTAACTAGCACGTCATGAAGCACCCCTATAGGCCTCTTCATAGGTCAATCCGCCATGAGAAAACGCATCGTAGTTGGTTTTGGATCGTCATATCCCTTCTTCTTGTATATGGACAATGCCACGAGATTAATGCTAGCACCAAGGTCACATAATGCCTTTAATAGGTACAATAACCTAATGGTACAAGGGATAGTGAAGGCACCCAGATCTTCCTTCTTCAGCACAAGGGATCTTGTAGAAATAGCACTACAATGTTGCAACTTATCGTCATCCTAAAATCTAACACATCTCTTCTTTGTAACCATGTCCATCATAAACTTCGCATACCCAGACATTTTCTCTAGAGCTTCTATCAACGAAACAATGAAGGAAAGTTGTTTGAGCATAGTGATGAACCTGTGGTATTTTCCTTCTTTTGTCTTCATTGCTAATCATTGAGGAAAAGGGGGCAGAGTCCCAGGCAAGGGAACCACCTTTTATGTGACCACTTCTTCTTTCCCAGTCGCATTCTCGTGCTCTCTACTATCCTCTGTCACATCATCATCTTTTCTAGTATCAATAGCCAGTTGAAACGGCATAGGTGGATCAATGGTTTGCTTATTCCCACGAGTAGTGACCTCTATACAATGCCCATCGTTCATCGGATTCTAGATGATGTTGCTTGGAAGAGTGATTGGTTTCCTTGGGTTTACTATGGTAAATAACTTATTTATCTGTAACTCAAGATTCTTGATTGAAACTACGTGGGAATCGACTTTTTGACCGATACTGGATAAGTTGCTTCTAATCTCATTCACATTCTCATATCTTGCATCGAACCTTCTCATCATCTTCCGCATCATATCCTCATTTCGCGTCATGTTATATCCAGCATCCCTAGGGGAAGATTCCCTATTTTGAGGGGGGACATAAGTCTAACTCAATCGCTTATTTTTTCATAGTTGTTCAGGTAGTAATGTTTTTGCGGTTGTAGTTTCCATCTAGGACATATTGGCCCTCTCGATTGTAATTTTCATAGTTCCAACCTTGGTTTCCTTGACGTTAGCTCCAATTATCCGTGTTAAGTGGGGACATTCACCTTCTCTGCACCTCCAGTCACATGTTTTAGTACCAACCCTAGATCGGTTCACATCTTCACCTTCTCTTTGTGAAACTCATTTGTTGATGGGTTGTTTTTAGATTGAATGACGAATGTGTTTCTCCTTGTGTCTGACCTTCTACTTCTCCAAGATTTGTTATTAGAAGAAATCTTCCTCTCATTGATCTATGCCCACGAAAATTTTCCATACGACCTCCTACAATAGTATCAAGCACTGCTTTGCCATTATCATCCAGCCTCGATAGAAGTACTCCTTCAATTACTCATCATCAATACGGTGATTTGGGACACCTATCATATAGGCATTGATTCTATCCAAAAAATTACTCAAAGACTCACCAGGTTGAGCTACAAAGTTGTTGAGATTGTCTTTCTTGTAAAGATTCTTGGACACCGGAAAGAATCTTGCTAGAAATGATTATGTCTATTGATCCCATATATAGATAGAGTTCTATGAGAGGTCATTGAACCATAACGCAACAGCTCCGGTCAATGATATAGGAAACACCCTCAATCCTATGACTTTCATATTCCAATCTGGTCGACCTATGCAACTTTTGCAGACAAAGTTTAGCTTAGCTATATAAGCATATGGATCATCCGCTGGCAACCTAGAAAATAAACCCTCACTGTAAGTATCTGCATCAAGCTACTGGTAACCACAAACTTATGCCTAGGGGGTAGAGGTTGGAGGACAAGAAGCCAATCAGACTCGGTGATATTTATGTTCACCCTTCCATTGTCATTTATACGTTCTCCCTGAGGGTCTTGAGGCCTTAGTGCTTCTCCTAATCTGTTATGAGGTGGAACCTAATTGTTCTCATTGACTTCCCGTGGAGGGTGCAGCCCTACTATATCACTTAAACCTTCTCCAATAGGAGAAATCGGGACCCCTAAATTATTCATTTTACGAAAAGTTCAACCTAATTTTGGATCGTAAGGAGTGAGTGGTTCGCCTCTGCTCCTTGTACTTGGCATACACTACAGTAAGAACCCGAGAGAGATATAAACCAAAAAAAAAAGTAAAATTAGGAAATATTTGACTAAAGTTCAATAATGTAGTTAAGCTTAATCTAAAGCCTTAATCCGTGGCAGCAGCGCCAAAATTTGATACACTCAAATTACACCACCCGAAAGAAGCATAAACGATCGTTATCAAGTAAATAATCTAACTTTTTTGTTGGAGTTGATCCCACGAGGAATTTTGTTTAGAATTATCTTTAACCCGTGAGTATATCTATTTAGTGAAGGTATCTACGAAACAAGTAAGTAAGGGGGGGGGGGTTGTGAAACAAATTCCTAAGATTATGAAATGATCAAGTAAGCAAGAGTTAACTTCGGTTGTTATCAAGAGGATAAAGTTACTAGGGTATACGTGTTCCCCACAATTTCATTACACGGTAATCCTAGTAATAGCAATACCTTCCTAGTGTATTACATGAAAATTGATAAGTTATGTATCTTTAAATCCTTTGTCCGGCATCTAGACAAATTCACTCTACACCGTGGTTCGGCTACACGTGTATAATTTACTAACCCTTACCATTTACCTCATATAGGCATCGCATCGATGTATGGCTTAGTTTTCACCCTTGTACTAATCGACACTAGATTATTAGATAGTATTGCACTAAATCTATGTTGATAATTATTTTCTTATTAACTACCTCCTTCGTCCGGCAAGTAACAACACGATGAGTTTTAACACTTTCAACCGCTAAAAAGACTTCTAAAAGAAAGAATTATCAATGCATGCAACAACACTATTCAAGAATTGCTTAATTAATTTTAATACTTTGTTAGTCGCTTATGGTTCACTCAATCCTAGTTGTGGAGTTTAGTTACCCATAGTCACAAGAACACAATTTATTATTTTAGAAGAAAGAATTATGAACTTACATATTGAGAATAATAAATCCTGAATTTCATCTTGAATATCAACACTGAAATCTTCAAAATTAACTTAAGAATCAATAGTTTCTCAGATGTTCAAAAATTAATCTGCAGAGTCTTAAACTAGAACAATAATAATAGTACCCCAACCCCAAAAACGAGGTTTTAATACCCTATTTACAGAAAATGAACTCCTAAATAAAAAGAAAACAAAATAAAAAAAATTTGTTCAGGCACACGTCTTCAAGTCCCTTACGTTAGCCAACATATAGAAAATATTTTAGAATCCAAAGTTGCACCCTATCTGAATCAAATGATGGACCATCATTATGGTCCGTCAATGTATAAACGGTCCGTCAATGACCTCCGTACTCAATACTTAGAATCTTCAAAAGTCAAGTAGTGTAACCTTCTCTTAATCAATCGACAGTTGACTAGTACGGTCGGTCAATTGATTGACGGACCGTCAACGCTCGTTGTGTGTCACAACCCAAAACCATACCCTAGAAGATAGGGTGCAATCTCGGATTGAGACCGGCGTCGTCAAACTCTCAGAGTTCTATAAGAAGCCTCATTCATATCATTCATTGCATATACATAGTGAAAAGTAGTGAGGAATTAAAACTTTTAACAAACCATAATATAGTCTTTAAAAATCTCTTTCATATAAAAGTAATAGAAATGCTAAGTCTCAATCTCATCATCTTAAGACACAAGAGTACTTTGGGACACGGCCCATACTTCAATACGAAAATAGAAAGACATAGTCTATTACAATACTTCAAAGAAAACAATAAAAGACATATGCCCTCGAGTCAATTGAGGACATACTTCAACTTCTTCTTGAACGATCTTCTAAGTCCAAGTCTTCACTTCACAAGCTCTTCACCTACCAAGAACTATAGATAGAAAATAAAGCATGAAATTAGTACAACCACATGTACTAAGTATGGCTATATGCATAAAATCATGAAAACAGACTTTATTGGAAATATGCATCTTTTCATTTGGAAAATCATAGTTTAAACATAAGAACATCATTTAGCAATTAGGAAACACATAAGATAACAATTAACCAAAAATACCATTTAAAGAACTCACTTTACAGTGAGCTATATTCACTGTACAGTGAATTAATTCACTGTTACAGTGAAGCACTACATCCCTCACTTTAAGTCTTCCTAGCATGTAATTCCCTCACTTAAAGTCATCCTAAGATTCACTTAAGTAACACAAAGAGAGACCGCCCATACACCCTTTCTAGATGTGCCTAAACGACACTTAAGATTACCTACAATGAGTCACATACATACTTAGAAAACAATCATAAACATATATGTAAGATTCATCTAACAAAGGTGATTTCCAAGGTTCACTTGAGTGAGTGTGGAGCGACCTCCCACACAATCTCTATCACACACACACAAGAGATCCTATAGACTACCTCAAATAGAATCATTCTCACTAAACACACCTACACTTAGATTACAAGACATTCTCCTTCCAAAGACTATCAAAAGACCTACTTAAGTAAATCGAGAAGATAATGTCCATAGTGCAGTGACCTCTTCAAGATTACCTAATTAGTCCTTAATACTTCCTAAGGTTTAGATCATGTCAACAAGATTAACCAACTTCCCTAACTAGAGTCATCCTCAAGACTTCCAAAGATAAGACATGAAGAGACCATCCTTTCATGCCCTCCTCACACTTTATCTAAGGAATGCTTAAGTCACTTTAGATTAGGTACTCATTCATTTACATAGTTACTAACGTAGGTCATTAGTTCATTAGTTCATTAAGACACATACATCACATAAGACACTCACATAAAGCATCACATAAGACACTCACATAATGGTCTTGGAGAAGACCTAGGAACTCCACATAACACCTTCAAAGTCTATTGTGCAATGTCTAGATAGCGTCCCATACAACCACCTAAACCTCATAAACTTATCTAATGCTAATAGGTATTCCACATGATGAGAATAGGCAATAACCGACATAGACCATGGTAGCAAGACATGGAATCCAAAGTTCTATTCTACTCCGATGAAGTTGTTCTACTTTCCAATGGTAGAACTTGGACACATTAGTTCTCATAGATTAATTCACATTAAAGTTCATATAAATAGGTCACATATCTAGTTCATGACCCCCTTTACAATCACCCTACCAAAGCAAGGTCCACTAGGGCCTAACTCACTTTGGCGACAAGAAGCTCATAGCGACTTCCCTAAGGTATGATATGATGCCGTTCCAGGCAATCAACCTTAAGTACATCACTCATCACATGAAGGATACCATTACGGCTAACTACTTCACAATTTATAACCTCGCCACTAAGTTCAAGGTTCCACATAAATGACCCTCTTATCATTAAGGTCTCACTTATATTTATTTATTCAAGACTAAGAGTTATAACACCCTAAATCAAACATCACATATCCATAATCATATATTCATCAAGAAAGAGATACAAGTCAATCGAGACAAGACATCACATACTTCACCTTTAACACATAATACAAGTCATTCTAGAAATACCTCTAAAACAACCTAACATATTCAAGTCACCCTATATATCATCATAACATCATTAATATAGTCCACATAGACTCATAAAGTCAAGTATGAATAACCAAGACTTAACCTAACACTACACTCAAAATGTCAAGTCAAAGTCTAACATGATCACTTAAGGCAACATAACTACAAGAGTACATACATGACTATATAACTTCACATGTAGATAGGTAATGTCATCAAACTACACAAATAGCCACATAACTTCAAGTAATTGCCAATAAGGCCATGCTCATAATATTGTATAAAGTAACGCTGACAAGGCTACATCAATTGCAAGTAAAACACATAACACCGCCACCATAAGTGGACCATACCAAACACAATAGAATTAAAGTATAATTAATATCAAATTAAGGAAAACGGGGAAGCATACCTTCATCCCCATATCCACACTTCAATTCAATGCCAAATCAACCAATTCAACATCACAAGGCCCTTACCCATGGCCATGAACAATAATTCAAAGCAATAACCATAAAACTCAATGAATCTACATCAATTCAATCGAGGTTTAACAATCTAAGATCAATTATATATCAATTGAATACAATTCTTATATCATTAGAAAGCCTATAAGAAACAACACAACAATTCATCAACATTAGCTTAATATCAAGTAACCCAATAAGTAGTCAAAACTAGGGTTCATCAATTCACATGGGTTCATAGGTAATTTATGTTGAAATCATCAATACAATATCAATTAGATCATAATTCAATGTTTAGAAATCATTTATGCAAGAACCCATGGTAGAATCCCGAACTTGGACAATTCACTTTAGAAAACTTTGTAAAACATTTTGAGGATTGGGCTCCTTGATGAAATAAGTTTCAAGGATCAAAAGCCATTCCTAAAGGATGATAATCCTTCACTTTTATGAAGAATTTCCACTCAAGAACCCCTCACCAAGCTTCCTCTTCAATGGAGTCTTCAATGGAGGTTTTGCGGATATTTCTAAGAGTTTTGGGTTTTCAATTTGGAAGAATGAAGTCTTTAGGATGTTAACTACTTATATAGTTAATGAAAAATACCCATAAGACCCTTAATAAACCGCCTAAACTCATATTTGGAAGTGGGGGGAATTTACTAATTCACCCCTGACTTGGCAGAAAAATCTGCACGCAGGGAACAGCCCATGACGACATGCCCATTACGGGGCATCACGGCTGAAACGGGGCGTCATGGCCTTCCGTTGCAAGAAACAGTAGCTTGCCAAGGGTCCCTTCTATACCCTTTGACAAGGACCCCACGACGAGACCCTTGTGACGGGGTGTCACAGCCACTACTGGCCGTTGACAACTCTGTCGCCAAGGCTGCCTGGGACTGCCTGCACATCAGTTTTGGGTCCTTCCTCAAGGACCCTTCGATGGTCCTTGGGGATAATTTGCCGGACGTTTCCAACCCAAATATGATCATATATAAGTTTAACACCTCTAACATGAATTTCATCCAAAACAAACACATAAAACTCAACGAAACGCGCCTAGACGTACAAGGTCGACTCAAGGCATATCTTTCTAATGCCTTGGACGTTCTTGGTCGTTTGACCTCCAAACTTCACGAATCTTTACCCACTGCCTATACATGGTATATTTACTCTATTAATAACCTTAAAACACCATGAAACACAAATAACCACATAAAACCGCATAAGAGACATTTAGGTGACTTAGTCGCCAAACGTCTTAGTTGTCCCTTGACGTTTGACTTCCAACACCTCCAATATTTTAGCTCTTGCCTATACCACATATTAAACATATTTAGGACCTTATAACACCAAGACCATCATGTTAGGATCTCGTTAACCTATGTCATTTTCGAGGTCTTATATTGTAGTTCCACATTTGGTCAGATTTCCCTAATTTCATCCAATGCCTGGGCTGCCCATCTATGATGCCAGTCTACGGGGCATCAATGGATCTACGATTCATCAATTTCCTTTGTGGATGACTTTTTCTACACTTTTTCAGTTGTCTCTTTAATTTTGCGCCTCAACATCTTTCCTGCAAAAGATGATACAAAACCATCAAAATCACTTCAAAAAGGCTCTAGATACACACAACTCTTAAGTGAAATGCATTAGAAATAATGTGAACTCTTGGTACATAAAGAAATTATTTTAACCTAAAGCTTATACTAGTCACTATTATCTTGCAAATTTCATATCAAAAGCATGTACTTAACTAGTTCTCTAAACATGTATTCCGGTCACTCCAAAAGAATTTATCCCCACACCTGATTTCCTTGTTATTTTCATTATTTTTACTATACTTGTTACAAAACCCCCCTTTGATATTTGACACATTCGTGTCGCACCTTTGATTTGAAATAATTGATACAAAATTTATTTATCTAGACTAATTAGAATCAAAATTCTAATTTAACTACATTTTCTCAAAACCGCTACATGGGGACATGACCCCAACCCTTAGCTGGGTTACTAAACTATCAAAAATCATAGACACTCAATCTGTAGATAAGTATCGTTGGTCAGGATGATCATCACGATGTGCAACCATTGAGGGTTAATTTAGTGAAAGATGCTCAATTTAAGGCGAGGAGTATTCAAGAGAAGTTTCTAGAATCCCATAGTAGAAAAATGAGCATGCGGATGATAAGGTTAGAGATATGGCATTACAATCAGGTGAAAATAATCTTCGTAAGTTGTCACTCATGAAAGTGGTGAAGAGATTTGGTAAGAGGGGTAAGCTAATTCCGAGGTACATTGGTCCCTTCAAAACTCTTGAGCTTGTAGGGCTAGTAGCATATATATTTTCTTTTCCTGCTAATATTGTGTATTCATCCAATATTTCATGTATCCATGTTCAAGAGGTATCACGGTGACGGGGATTATATCATTAATTGGAACTCAAATTTGTTACATTAGGACCTCCAATATGAGGAGGATGATATTGCAAATCTTGATCGTGATGTGCGCAAGTTTAGGACCAAGGAGATTAAGTTTTTGAAGGTTCAATGGAATCATCTTCAAGTTGAGAATACTACATGGGAAACCAAGCAGGATATACAAGAAAAGTATTTCCAATTGTTTGTCGAATTAGGTACTACTCAATTCCTTACTTGGCCTATTTATTTTGTAAGTTTTCACTAGGGGACGAGTTGTGGATAAATTGGAGTAGACTGTAACGATCAGTTTAGATAAATATACAAAATCCAATGGGAAAAAAATTGTGATGGAAAACTTTTTCGTAGTATTTTGAGTTTCCCACCCTAGTTCAGATTTGGATGAAATTGGAGTCATTAGGATGTAGAGAAATCTGGTAACAATCAGGTGAATCATTTATGTTTTTCATTGCATGAGTAGTTAGATAACTCGTTAAGGAAGCCATACAATTTTACAGAATTAAACTTGGGCGAGTAAGACTCCAAGAATCGATCATAGCGTAAAGGAATTTTTCGGAGTGTCGTATCTTAGAGGTGTGTTATGAAATGGGGATTTCTGAATTCTTCCGATATCTCTATGTCACATGAATCCCGCCTTAGCTAGAGTTTCTATCACCCTGGCTAGGATGATGTGGTAGGATAGGTGCCGTTGTGGCGGGCAAGACGTGTCTTAATGTCGTAATATACCCCTAAATGACTTTTTTTGGCACTTTTCGATTTTTAGATATAAGGAATGAACCCAAGTTGACTCCTACTCCTTTTTAACCATTTTTGAGTGTAGGGGTAAGATTTTCACTCCCCGAATCAATTCTTTTATCCGTCGTACGTTATATAATGGGTTAATATTGAGGGGGAAGGGTTTTGTTATAGATTCTATGGTGAAAACAACCCTAAATTCTGTCTGTGGGATCATGCGTATTATCTGGGTCTTGTGAAATAGTCTAAAATTCAGGTAATTAGTGAATGTTTATTGATTCGCATATTTTATTGATTGTTTGTAGACCAAGAACAAGCGGAACAAATCCGGAAAGGAAAAGATCAAGACTCTAAGGGTTTCAAACTTGTTTCGAGGTAGCTCATGGTTGTGATTATGTGATTGTGTGATGTGTGCATGTTCTTGCTTCTTTATGATACTTGTATGTATATAGATGTTGTTTTATTGATAACACTTGTTGTATTTGAGATAGACGAATAATTATATGTCATGAATCACTCTTGATTGTGAGATTCTATGCATACTTGTCTTTGTGATTGTGCTGTATTGATTGATCGAATTGCTACATTCCGGCATAACTAAATTGGATCGGTTGCCACCTTGTAGCATAAAATAGGATCGGATTGCCACGTTCTGGCATGACAATGGGATCGGGAACCACGTTCGGGTGCTCGAACAGTTTTGGTTTGGCTTTCATGAGAGAACCAACTACTTGACATATTTGTGTAAATGGAGATATGTGAAGTTGATCGTTGTTCATAAATGTATATAATATTGTATATGTTGATATATATGCATGTGATTATAAAGTTGTTTGACTTATTTATGTTGCATTTGGTGGGAGAGCCGTGTGATCCTACCAGTACACAATGGTTGTGTATTGATACTGCACTTGCTCTTATTTTTGTTGACTACAGGGCATCTTTCGGGCGGCTATTAATATACCTTGCTTAGAAGATCTGTGATATTTATTTCCTAATTCAAGAGTGAGCTACATCTTTTGGGATGCAATGAAATTTTCTTCGTCTATGTCCACCATATTTGGACTTAGACATTTGTTTTATTTCGGTGTTTAGTTTGTTAGATCGAAGTTAGTGTGGGTGCCAATCACGACGGTCTATGTCGTGAAAACAAAAAAGTCCATAATGATCTGTTCCTACTTCCTAGTACGAATAGGCTTCCCCTGACACATACCTTTAGGCAGTCGGTGTTCACACTTGACCTGTTGGCAAGTCAGACACCTCGAACAAAATCTGCAATATCCTTCTTCATATCACACCACCAATACTATTTGCTCAGATCATGATACATATTTTCTGCACCTGGGTGGATGAAATATCAGGAACAATGGTTCTCCTCAAGAATCAGTATAATGAACTATGCCACCTTGGGTACACCAATATTACCTTAAATTTGCAATAACACCATAAAAATCAAGTAGAACCTCCTTGGCTTCCCCTCTCATCATGTTGTCTCTAATGATACATAACTTCTCGTCATCTAAATTGCGCTCACGAATCTTCTCTACTAAAGAAGAACAAGACTCAATAGAATCAACAAAACCACTAGCCTCCTCAAAATTCATAATCATGCGAGATTTTAATCTAACCTCTGAACATCTCTAGTGAATTATCTCTCATTCACACTAATAGTGGTAAATATTCCCATGCTACATGTCTTCCTACTAAAGGAATCGACCACGCATTGGTCTTCCCTAGATGATACGACATTGTGATGTCATAGTCGATCAGTAGTTCACGACACCTAAAAATGAAATGAAGACTTTGATTATCTTTGAAGTCCTCGCAATGAACTCCACATAGATAATGTAACATAGCTTAAGCACAAATACTATGGCTTCCATCTATGAGTCATAGGTGTGGTAGTTTTTCACATTTGTCTTTTACTACATAGAGACATAGGCAATATCCTTACTCGTCTGCATCAAAACACCACCTAATCTGAATCTTGAAGCATCGCATTAAATAGTGAAGTCCACACCCTTCTCGGGTATAGTTAAAACAAGAGCTGACGTCAACAAGGTCTTGAGCTTTTGAAAGCTCTCCATAACTTATAAGACTACTCGAAATAACACTCTCACTAGCCAATCAAGACAACTCTGACTGCTTAGATCCTATATTCTGAAACTAATTGAATCAACAGAATTTTGTTCCAAAACTCGAAACTCCAAAAGACTCTCAAAACCAATTTTTAACAATATTAACCTTTCAAACTCAAAACTTACGAAATTCTCAACTTGTAACTCAAAGATCAAAAGCAACTTTTCAAACTCAATTATAAGAGTCTGGGGTGATATTGGGAGGGGCAAAATAGTAAATTCATGAAACATTCCAAAAATGACCGACTGATCATTAAATAATGTGGGCCTTAGACAATGATGCGTGAGAGATGACTAAGATGATCCGGGATCATAACCGACACAAGTATAGAAAGACAATGATTGAAAACTAAACAATAAATATACTAATAAAACATCCCTAGTTGACCCTAAGTAAAGGGATAACGATCACAAGAACCCTGACATTCCATCCGCACCTCCATATATTACAACAATCATAGAAATCACACCAGCCCATCCTAATAGTTTCACGAGTAATGGGTCAACACTATGCAAGTAATAAGACATTTGTGACACATCGGAGTCTCCATAGCGTCATCACAACATTTCATATTCGAATCACTACGTATATTAGAACCCACTCATAAAGGTCAAGGAATGATAATAAGGTACAATGTAAATATCATATAGAATGATGCATGTATGTCCTCTTAATTAACACCCGCTTTCTAGAATCATGGGACCATATATATCAGTCTATCAACCATGTTGTGTGTCAGATCCTTCAAAAATAGTATCAAACATGACGTGTGGCACATCCTTCAAAAATGGTTTATCCTCTTTGTTTCTCTTTTTCATAAGTTTTGCAAAGTACCATAACAATAGTGCCTCAAACTCAATTGAAATAGGCATGATCCTATGCACAAACTAACTTTCACTAAAAAGTACCGAAATTCCGTGATACACCAATTGAAAATGATCGTCCAAACCTTACTTAGGCCTAAAATTACCTTCTAAATCCAACACAATTGTCACAAATTTTATTCGATCGTCCAAACTCAAAACATTAAGAGAAGTTATCCATCGATTTTAATCACTTAAACTTCCAAGTAACAGACTTAAATCGACAAAAATATTTAAAATTGTAAACCACAACACTCTTCGACCAAATTCCGCATTCCAAAAGATGATGGAACAAACAAATTTCATTTTGAGACTTGTCAATTTGGCGTTGACTAAAGTAACTTACATCAACTTAGGAGACCCCAAAACACTAAAACATGCTAAATCACTATTTTATGTCCTGTTATAAAATTAGTCTCATATATTTGATTCAACAATATGAGTCGGGTAACTATCAGGAGGTGTAAACCAATAATTTTATATAAAATTCCAAAAATAATCTTCTTGTCATCACAATCTATCTAATTAACGTTTTTCATGTTGCAATTTCTCTTTTCTACTGAGGACAAATACCACTAAAATATTAGTTAGTAATGGATCTTTAGTTTTCATTTCTTATATATATGAACAAGCATGGTAAATGATAAATAATTGAATTGTAATACGCCCCTAGAGTCATTATCCTTTGGAAAATGTAGTGGTCCTTTTTTATAAGGTAAAGATCTAGTTTTGCTTATATGACAAACTACATTTACCTTTCCAAGGGGTACGTACACACTCAAAATTAAGCCATTGTGAGTCAAAACATTTAACTTGAAAGAATGGACTCCAACTTTCAGTTTCAAAGATTACTTTCCTACAACTACGTCATTATGAGTAACATTTTAATATTTTCCACTAAATTCCTAGGGTGATACTATTTTAAGTAATTATTCTAGCCGATTGGGTATACAAATATTTCTAGATAAAAGTTGTAAGACTGAAATATCTTTCAATCTTTTTCTTTTTAGCTTGCAATCTCTTTCAAAGCCATAATACTAGGTTTCAATTTCTGAATAACAACCTCTACATATTTATTTGTATAACTTTCTTGATTTAGTATAATCATCAACCATCTTAATCTTGATTTTTGAAACCTTGAATAAATAATTAGAACTTTTAAATTTATCAAAGAATTATTCATAAGTCTGTGTATATTGGATATCTTATTACATGCAATCACTTTATTACATATATGACTACTTACACTTGTGTGTATTGTTGGGATCCATCAACTAGCATTATGGATAAAATTATAGCAACAACTCAATCATCACAAGCATTGCAAAATCAGATTGCGGCAAAATGTTTTGTTGATACTTGATGTATCGGGGATGTAGACTCATTTAGGGATTAAATTCTAATTTGCAAATAAAGGGTAAAATAGCAAGGCAGGGATATTACCGGGCAAAAAGGAGCAAACACGCTAAAGAAAATAAAAACTGATGATTGTCAAATCTACTCAGAGACTCGTCGAGTGGATCTTCAGCTCACTGAAAGTTCCAGCAGGCCAACCCGTGGACAAAGACAACTCAGCAAATAAAAGGGCAAATCGGTAAACCACCGACTTGATTGACAAAGGAAGTTCTGATCGCCTAAAGTCAGAAAATGAAATATTGAAAAAGCCAAGTAAGGAAGGCGATGGAACAGAGAACACAACGCATCCTCGAGCTGGTCGGTGATGCTCTTATTTTGCCGATTGGTCTTTAAAGTAAAATTAGGAAGAGTATAAATGCCATTTTTATGAAGAGAGATCGGGTGTTTCGGAGTTTTTAGCAATTGTTTTGAGTTTTTAAAAGTTCTTAAATTGTATTTTAATCTCTGGCCTTTTTCATTAAGTTTTCAACTAGATTTTTAGGGTTTTATTATATATAAAATTTATTTCAAGCACTTAGAAGACTTGTATATTGTTACCCAAGATAATGAAAAACTTGATTGGTAACTATTTATTTCCCTATTCTATGTGTAGATAAAACCTCCTTTCTCAGGGTCAGATTATCTGATTAAAAGCTCAAATTAGCTTATTGTCGTTAGTATTTACTGATTTATTTGTTTATTCGAAGTGAGTTCCAATTTTAGTTGAGTTTTAATTAAGGAATCGTAGTTTCAAATGCAATTCTAGCATATAATTCTAAGTTTGCTGCAGAAAGTGGTTTAAAATTAGAAGTATGAATATATGATTGTAGTGATTAGGTTATTGTAGAATTAGCTTGAGAAATTAGGTCTGAACTAAATTTTACGAATCTAGCTTGAAAGAGTAGATGAATTGACGTATTTGGTTGTTTATCTTTGTTAAGTTTTTTGAGGTTTGAGAGAACTCGCTAAATTCATGATAGTTGATTCAGAAATGTCTATTAAACCTAAAGCATTGCCTACCCACTAAAAATCAACATGTTTAGTTAATAATAATCACCAATATCGTGAAATTAATGTTAAATTGATAAAAATACCTATGAATCCCTCTCTACTCGATTAACCTATGTGTTCGTAGTTGTTCATTGATAACTCTAACACCCCAATGGACATTAATTTTCAAACCCCTTCCATTTATTTTAATGGTTTCAAAAATGTATACTCCAACAATCTATTAGAACATTCATTTCACTTCATAATCAAATTCGTTACCATATTACTCCTTGTGGGATTGACCCCAACTCTTCGTTAGATTTATACTTGATTGTGACCAACTACACATAGAATCAGATGAAGTGTAGTTGAGTATTATGTAAAATAGTGTTGCTGATGGGGAGTGGTGTTTAGAATCTTTAGTGATGTTTAGTTGTCAACTGATTGTATTGTATTTGAATAAACTTATTTTATTTTTTTTAAACTTGTGACGAGATGAGTGTTAACGAGAAAAATGCTATCCAAGTTGGGAATAATGATGACATCGTTAACTTGCACGATGACAATGAAGATTTCCTGGGAAGTCCGGGTGTTATTCGCTTGCCTCCGGTTGTGGAAAATGCATTTTTTCATATGCCTACTACTATGTTGAAATTGTTGGTAAATGAAGGGTCTATTTTAAGGTTTAGCTAGATCCTCATGACCACATCTAAAACATTGTGTGTGTGTGTGTGCCAGTTTCCTTCAACCACATTACTCAATAGTAAATCTCGACTACCCTTGTTTCCTTTTTACCTAATGGGGTAGGTAACAAAGTTGTAGGCTAAGTTACCAATGGATTAAATCACTTCTTGGGAAGAGCTCAAAGATGTGTTTTATGTATTCCATCCCTCAAAGATTGTGACTTGAGAGATAATAAGACCCTTAAGAGAGTTGATGTTGAATCTATTCATGAGACATTGTTGAGGTTTTGGAAGTTGCTTCTCCAATGTCCAACTCATGGACTCCCGAACAATGTGTTGCTACAGTAAATCTGCTGGATTCTAGATTCGGCCAACAAGGGTATGGTTGACCAGCTTGTTTGAGGAGAAATCATGCCAAATAACTATTTGAAGTATCATCTACTCTCCTTTACGGAATGGCAAAGATGAACTGTGCTTGGTACACTAGAGAGGATCAAGTGTCTCCTTTGAACCTCATGTTAAAAAAGGAACAAAAATAAAATGACCAAGAGCGGGATGCAAACATGGCCAAGAAGATGACCTGAATGGACTTATTATCAAAGCAAATCATGGGTAGTAGTTTCAAGGTTGTTCATACAATTGGAGTTAATGGAGTGAATCCCGATGAAGGGAAATTTGAAGCTATGGAGATTGAGGAAATTCATTTCCTATCAAATCAAGGAGAAGGTTTTTGCCCGAACAATACAAGGTCGGATGGGAACATGGATGGAACAAGAAGCGTGATAATGGTTGGAGAGAGCGAGATAGGGAACGGAGTGACTATGGTACAAATTGGATAGAGCAAGATGGATACAAAGAGAGATATCTACCTCCCATGAGCATCAAAAGCCAATGGAGCAAAGGGTTGATCCTGAAATTTTTTGCACTGAAGATATTCTTGCATTCATTCTCAACAAAAATGAAGGGTCAGATAAAGTGCTAAGGAAATGAAAGATGATGTGTCATCTATATACTAAACAATTACCTCAAATTCGATATTGTTTAAGCAATTTCAAGCACATATGGGTCAAATCTCACCTCATTTAAATCCAATAAAAAAGGAGGTTTGTCGAGTGATATAATTGTCAACCCAAAGAATGAAGTTTGAAAGCATTCCTTCATTCTGCCACGACTTAATATAAGACGCTTATTGGGAGGAAACCCAAGTCGTTAGTTTTCATTGTCGTTGTTTGAGTAAAATATGTTTGATGTGTAGGTTCAAAATTATTTTTTTTTTTAAAAAAGAGGCAATTAGGTGAGCCAAGGCACAAGGTGGTGAAAAGTTGCACAGGTCAATGAGCCCGATTGGGACTTCTATTTTGACCAACTAAATGGCTTGATTTTCTGTAAGATTCGGCAGATAAAGTATAATTTAGTACACTGTTGAATCAGTCGGCAACATAAGTGGATATCGCCGACTAGCATGCGAACTGAAGAATAAAAAGGCCTAAAGTGTTTTAAATTAAAAAATTCCTTCATTTTACATTTTCAAACCTTTGCACTCTTATAATCATAGTCTAATTATATTTTTCCTGTTGTTTCTATGTGATGATAAACTACTCGTTAGGATTTTGTATTTTTGCTTCCGTACTCGCTAGTCTAGAATTTCTCTATATAGTTTGAGATTGATGTCCCGAAGTCGGCTTATTCTTTAGAAATTTCTATTCATGATAATATTATGGTTGAATTAAGTGTGTAATCTTGATTGATTTTTTTAGTGTGGTACATTTTAGTATCATGTTAATGTTTAAATTTTGCCAATAATTATTGATTTCCATGATTTCAATGATTCAAATAGTGGGTTTGCATTATTTGTGTCTTGGGTCGGTTGTGGGTGACGTCTGAGTAAACAAATTTGTATTGATTGACTGATTTTGTCTAATTATAGAGCGGGTAACATCATTTTTAAGGGCAAAAGATTCTGATTGGTCAATTTTTGCAAATTCTAAAGAAGTCTGAGTACCTGATGTAATTAGTTGTATGGGTCTGGGCATAATTGCATATAATAGGTGTTTAATTTCCATATAGTGTGTTGCTAGTTGGAAATTGAAGGTTGAGGTCAAAAACTCGCACGAAGGACCTTCAACGAGCTTAGTCTACCTCGGTGAATGGATCAGTGGTTCTCCAAGTAACTCTTGGATCATCTTTTCGTTCTCCAAATTTGATGAAATGCTTTGGTAACATTCAACAATATGCTTGAGCTCTCCGAGGTCACTCGACGACTCATCAAATGTGTGTTAGATCGCCCTTCTGTGCCCCAAATTTTTTAAAATGTTCTCTAACATTCGGCGAGCTACCTTTAGTTTACCAAGTGGTGTCGATGAATCACCAAAAGGCCTTGGACATCCCTGACTTGTATTAATTTCTGGGAAATTCTATTCTGGAATATTCAGCTAGCTCGATTTGGTTCACCAAAGTACTCGGCGAGTTTTCTAATAGTTTTTATGCTTTGAATTTTTTGAACTATTTCTAATGTATTGGTTTATCTAATGTTGTTTTTCAAGTATGGACAGACCAAAGGTTCCCGGAACAAACCAACCATCCCAAACGATACCATGGGGCATAGTAATAAACGAGGATGTTGCGCCATCCCAAACTACAAAGGAAAAGCTTCCCCAATAGGGGGGAAGGAATGGGCAAGGGGCCTCTGAAGCCAAGTCCAGCGTAGGTTAGCTCCGAAAGTATGGGTATCACGACACCCACCTCACCACCGTGAAGTTTGAAGTCTAGGGCAACTAAGAATATTGATCACCAAACTCGGTATCTGAGCCAAAAGATGACTATACCCTATAGAAGAGCCGAGCATAGCTACTCTCTAAAAGACGTCATGATACGGCCATGATTAAGGTGACTTGTGTACTTACTCCTCTTTGTACACAAGAAGTTTTTCAGGTACCTTTAATGCCCTAGTGTAGGAACCCCCACCTCGATCACTAATTGCACTAAAGGCATCCAGGAGCACTATCAATATATGTAACGGCCCTAAGAATTAACTAGGTGAAACTAGATCCTAAAACATGTTTCATGAGGTTCTAAAGTCCTAAAATTATTTATAACGATATTTATAGGTAGTGTCTAAAGTTTGGGGAATTTTGGAGGTCAAACGTCCAAGAACGTCCATGTCGTTTGAAAGGTTCACCTTAAAACGTGCTTGTGTGAATTAGTGTGTTTAATCAAGTTTTACGTGTTTGTTTTGGATGAAATTGATGTGAGAGATACTTAAAACGTGTACAATTTTGAGTTGGAAATGTCCGGGCAAAACTCCTCAAGGACCAACCAAATGGACCTTGAGTAGGACCCAATGTGTGAGTCAAGACTGTCTAAAAAAATTCATCGACGGAGGCAGTCGACGCCCTGTGTGCCAGTCGAAGCCCCATCGATTTAGGCATAGTTCCATACATTGTGGTGGTATTTGAGGGTTCCATGGTGGAGCCTCTAACCCAAATGATGGTTTCCAGCATGACCCTTCGATGGGTCGACGCCCTGTCATTTGGTGTCAGTTGATTGACACCTGCAGGCTATTTTGGGAGTTTGACCTAGCCTTCCTAAAATTATTTGAGAGGTTTCTTAAGGGTATTTTAAGTGGGTTTATAAGTCTTAAACACTTATACAAATTATTTCAAAATCAAAACCAAAACCCCCTAAAGAACTCTTTAGAACACCATTGAAACTTAAAAGGAGATTGGAGGCTTGAAGGTGATTCCTCCACGAAATCTTCTCAAATTTCGTGGTCTAATATCAATTAAGGTATGGTTTTCATACTTGAATCTTATTTCTTCAAGGAGACAATCTTCAAAGTGTTTTTCCAAACACTTCTCAAATGATGAACTTCTAAATTGAATTCTAGCCATGAGTTCTTGCATAAAACGTTTTGTATCAATGTATTATGATTAAATTGATGTTAGTCTGATGATCGTTGAATAAAATCTCAATGAACCCATTAAAATCATGAAATTCTAGTTTTGACTATTATATGGGTGATTTGATCATGTCTCTTGTCACACCCGAATTCTGGAATCCAAATATAACTGGCGTCGTTAACCTCTCAGAGGTCGCAGACAAGACTCTTCTTAGCTTTCACCACAATCATACAGTTAAATTTGCAGAAAATTTAAGACTTTTCAATTACTTATTTAAATATATATAGACTTCATATAGTACTGCATAAGAGTCATATTCTAATGAGCTCAAATTAATTCAACCATCTATTAAAGATTAAACAATTGAAACGATAAGTCATAATAATAATAATAGTTTGCCAATCGGCCTTATTACAACGTTTGAACAAATGGTTGAAATGAAATGCTAGGGACTATCTCCACTAGCAATGTCTTATGTACTAAGCGAGAATAATAAATGTAGCATCCTCGAACTCAAGAGGACCTACCAAAGTCTGGAGATCACTAATCCAAACTGCTTCGTCGAATCTTCAATCTTCTCTCAGACCTGCGACTGTAAAAATAGTAATAATATATGGGGTTAGTACAAATTTGTACTAAGTATGGGTGTATGCACATAAACACATAAGTACTATGCATGATCAAGGAATGTTCTTCCTAAAACAACATGTCGTTTCTGGGAAGTTAATTCACTTTACTTTCTTAAATTGTTACTTGTGATTTATTATATGAATATGACATTTTCTCATGCAATTAAGGCACACCACTCATTTTCAATATGAACATAATAACTTGGAATCATGAACATAATTTTAGAACAACTTAAACAAAAGTTTATGATTTTGATCCTCTTAGGCCAAGAGCTCCTATTCCCATACTTAGTTTATTTTTTCAGTCTTTTCTTCTTTCTGTTGTGTAGTTCAATTATGTTCTTTGATCCTACGTCTTACTTACAAGTACAATGATTCATTGTAGTCCCATACCTACAATGAATCGAGTAAGTAATTCACAAGACTAAGGAAATGATTTGGCTACCTTACTCACAAGTTAGATATTTCATTCTTAAATTGGGTATGAATGTATTTATAAGCCAATCTTTATTGTGTTTGCCCAATACCTGATTATTTGAGATATATAGATCTTGGGACATATATTCATACTCCAATATTGGCATAAACCACTAACTTGTTATAACTTTATTCTTATCAACATTAATGATTGACATTCTTAAGCTCTTTCTTTACTTAGTTCACTATGAACTTACGTTTCTACTTATTTGCTCTGTTGTTCACTTTCAACATGCTACTTTCATTCTTTCTTACTTTCTTTAAAGAATCTTTATCATTAACGAAAGTAGATCATGCGAGCTAACATGAAATCCAGTGTCTCCCCCATACCGAAAAGGGGTGTTTCACCGGTTAAGGTGAACCAAGTTCTGTGTCTACCCAACACCGAAAAGGGGGTTTCACCGGCTAAAGTAAAACCAAGTCAGTGTATTCCCACACCAAAAAGAGGGGTTCACGGCTGAAGTGAAATGAATATTTTCCTGATCTTTAACCGACATAGATCATATGAGCTAAAAATGAAATACAGTTTCCTCCCCACGTCGAAAAAAGGTGGAATCACTGGCCAAAGTGAAACCTACTGCCTAGTATTCTTTGGTGGAGGCATCCACTATCTAGTTCCCCTATGTTGGCAAACATAGTTTGAAGACTAGGAGACATACGGAGACCCTGGTCCACCTTGGTGGTGATCTCATCTCATGAGGCTTACATGTGCTGGCACAAGCTCATTGCTAGTCTATCGGTGCTAAGCTCAGATCTATTTTTCTTTATTATCTTTTAGAGTTGACTCAAACATTATGGAAGCTTGCTTCTAGTTATGAGGTTTACTTAACTCTATGAATGACTGGTCATCCTTTCTTTACTTGATGAATATGAACTTAAGTCTTACATTATCATCATGGTGCGAGTGAGACTTGTCTCACGGACTCCAGCACACTCTTATGTGAGTACTTTTGACATAATTAATTAAGTGTGATTGAGACATGTCTCACTTCTTTTAACACTCTATATTAGGTCAATTTCATAACTTAAACTTTTAGTTATTTCATTACTCATCTTTACTTGTTCAACGTTAATTGATAGACTTGTACGATTCTTTATGAAAGTTATAACTACTTATACAATGCTATTACGTTTTCAAGTTCATGTGGATAGGGTATGTTGGGACTTTTCCCATAGATTGACATACCCTATGTTATGAGTTCATTGATGGAGAGATTGGTATGACTTTACATGATTTGGAAGTACTATGATTGGACATAGTTTTGCTAGCCAATTTATTCGTATAAATCATAATTTCACTAGTTACTTGCAATAATATTATCACTAGCCATGCCAATTGTTCATCAATATATTATAGTCATCTATCATGTTAAACAAGCCAACTTTTAACATTTGATTAGCCTATGAAACAATTCAATGAACAACTTATAACAATTTCATCTTCGCGAACACAAGTAGGCATTACAACATTCAACGTTCATGTAAATAACACCCTAAGTATGCGAATCTAACATGTAGGTTTCATTAGACATATAAATCACTAAAACATACACATAATGATTAGTTAACACCACATACAAGCAACATGCATTGATATTTACATTATACGTACTACAAGAATCGGAAATTGGGAGAACTAAGGAGATGAACATGCGATTCACTGGGAACAACCCTAGTTTCGATACTCTTGATTTCAAAACGTTTGAAAAGCCTCTTGGAGAAAGGAATCAAGGATATAAAACCCATACCTTACTTTAGAATTAAATCTACGAAGATCACCTTGCACTTTGCACAAAAACCTTGAAGAACTTGCTTGAAGTCGCCTAGGGTTTGCTTACGTTGTCCCATTGATTTTAGTCGTAACGTTTATGATGAATAACGTGAGTCTAAGTCTTTAGGAACTTAATATTAACTAGTTCAACTTATACTAAATAACTTAACTAAAATAACTTAATTAGCTAATTACAAAAATGCCCCTCCTAATTTGACTAGGAATAGAAGAACACTTGACTTAACTGAAATCTGGAAATTGCTTAGGGGTTTCGGTTTTAACCAATTAAATTAATTAATTAAGTTGCTAATTTAATTAATTAAGTAACCTAGGGAATTTACTAAAGTACCCCTAAGTTGTTAGGACCATAACCAACACTTTGGACCATCCTAGGTTAGGTGCTAGGATGTCTCTTAGTTAGTCTCTTGTCTTAATGTCACCCAGTTAGGTGTTAGGTTGTTGGGTCCCTTAGTTAGTTATTTTGGTTTGTCCTAGGTTAGTTATTTAGTTAGGTCAGTTAGTTAGGGGCTAGGACCGATTAGGGAGCTTGGCCCCACGTGGGTGGACCCGGATGCGCGCCTATCCCCAACCACTCTAACCGAATCGGTTAGCTTGTCCCTTGGCCGGTTGCACGTGTTCTTGCACGTGTGCTTGCACATGTGTTGCGTGCACTTTCCTAACTTACTATTCTGGAAGGTTCATTTGGAATGTTTACTTATAGTTCCAAGGATCCTCACTATGTCCTTGGGCACTGCTTAATCTACATGATCATTTTAAATGGTTATGTTCTTTGGTACTAGGCTTGACACTTGGATGCCTAGCACCTAATGTGTTAAGTTTAGAATAAATAATTTTAGCTTAGGATCTTCATTGCAGGTACAATTGTTAAACAATCTTGGATTATATTATAAATACTTGTGTATATATAGAAATTGGATAACACACCGTAACCAATATTCTATAATATGCCCAATATTTCTCAATATTGGGCATTGGGATGCCTACGTACCATAATACACATTCTTAAAACCTAATAGGCTCTTTACTAGACATGTACATTTTTCTGGAATGTTACATTATCCCCCCCCCCCCTTAGGAACATTCGTCCCCGAATGACACTACACATCATTTTAAATAAAAGAGGGTATTTTCAAAAACACAATAACATACTTGAAACATTATCTTTGTGAATATTTGATTCACAACTTATTCTGGATGATGCACATTACTCTAAGCTTATCTGAAGGTTCCTATCTGAGATTGAGGAACTTCCTTCCCAATCTTACTTTAACTTAATGCACATCACACTCATGCAACACATAAATCACGTCAACGTCATACAAAAACTGCAACATTAATGCAAGCATGAACTCATATTAATTCATATAGTCAAAGCATAAAAAACACAATTATGGACTTACGGCACCAAAACCGCCAAATGCACTAAAATTTAGAGTCTCATTAATGAAATCGGACTTAGGAAGAGTTTATCTAACCTCAAGAACTGAACAATTATGGGTAACGGGATCTCATATCAACTTCGGCCCCCCATGTTGCTCCCTCCACAAGGTGGTTCCTCCATAAGACCTTCACTGAGGAAACCTCCTTGTTCCTCAGCCGCTTCACTTGACGATCTAAAATTTCAACGGGAACCTTTTCGTAAGAAACGTTCTCATCGACTCCTAACCCCTTAGATAACATCTAGTCGGCCTTAAGATTGGCAACTATTTGGCTTATTGGATTTGAACCACGCCCTTCCCATTTTAACGCTAACTCATTTGGAAACTGAAACCTTACTACCCTGTTTCGATAGTCTATGGTAGCATAACATTTATGAAGTCGATCCATACCCAATATTATACCAAAATCAAGCATGGTTAATTCTATTAGGTCATCATGAGTAACTTTATTCAGAACAGTTATTGGGCAATTTGTATATACTCTTTCGGTCCTAATATTGTCTCCAATGTGAGTACTAACTAGAAATGGTTTATGCAAGATCTCGGGAAGCAAGTCAAATTTACTACCTACTAACGGAGTAATAAAAGACAAGGTAGATCCTGGAGCTAACAATTTATAAACAAGAAAAGAAAGGAAAAGAAAGTTACCAGTGACCACATGAGCTGACTTCTCTTGCTCTTTTCTTCCTATCAACGCATAGAACCGGTTTCTCTTGGGCTGTTCGGTTTCCGCAGTGGGATTAGGCTGAGGCTGAGTATCTGCCTTGGATTGATTCCTAGCATTTAGGCAGTCCCTTATCACATGCCCACACTTATCGCACCCATATCATCCATTAATACCTACCATGCACTCACTTCCATGCGCACGACCACACTTACCATACACCTTTCGGTCATGCTGGCCATTTCTATCATTGCCCTCCTTGGCATTAGTGTTCTTAGAAGGAGTAGGTTACCTGAGTGCTTGTGCCCCTTATTGAACTTGGGCCTATCTCAAACTCCAAACGAACTATTACTCTTGCTCAAACCGGACTGATCTGAGGGCCTAGATTTCTTGCTCTCCAGGTCTCTCTTTCTCCGAGGACTCTCCTCAACCTGTTGTGCATGCTCCATCAACCTACCAACATCCATATTATCATGTAACATGGCTGCCCAACATTCCTCTTCTAAATCCTCCGACACACCAGTCACAAACGTGCTCATCTCATCCCTACTATTGGACACCAGAGAAGAAGCATATTTGGAAATCTTAACAAACTTCAAGGAGTATTCCTTGACTAACATACCTCCTTGTCGTAAGTTAATGAACTCCTCAACCTTAGCCTCTCTCTGATCTCTGGGAAAGAACCACTCCAAGAATGCAGTCTTGAGAACGTCCCAAGTGATGGGGACTTCTCCTGGTGCTCGACCATCTCCCCACATCCTATGCCACACCTGAGCCACATCTTTGAGTTGGTAAGCAGCTAACTCAGCCTTTTCCTCTTCACTAACACCCATAGCACATAGAATCTTGTGAACCTCATCCACAAACTCTTGGGGATCCTCATTGGTCTTGGACCTGTAGTAGACTGAGTGATTCATTCTGGTGAAATCTCTCAGTCTACTAGCCATGGTGCTAGCATGCGGGTTCTCCCTGGGAGAAACATCTCTAGTGGCTTGGCCCGTGATGGCTTGGGCCATCTGAAATAAAGCCGCCCTCACTTCTCCATCCGTCAATGCAGCTGGGTTGACAGGCACTTGCTCTTTAGCAGCTGGGGCTTGAGGAGGATCTTTGTTGCCTCAGCAGCTACTTCTTCGACTCTTCTGCCTGGGTTTCTTCTTGTGTTCATTTTCTACACGTACACACAAGAAGAAAGTTTAGATTCTAGAATGACACAAAATGTCAAAGCTCTAGACAGCACGATTAAGAGTAGAAGAAGGGAAAATTCCTAACATGACAAAGTGTCTAAGTCATGATTGTGGTGCACTTCACAACCATAAGTTAGAAACTACGCAACGTGGTTGCTTTGAGCCTTAGTTCCTAGGTAATTTAAACTAGATCTAATACTAACTTTGTCACACCCAAATTCTGGAATCCAAATATAACCGGCATCGTTAACCTGTCAGAGGTCGCAGACAAGCCTCTTCTTAGCTTTCATCACAATCATACAGTTAAATTTGCAGAAAACTTAAAAGTTTTTAATTACTTATTGAAGTATACATATACTTCATATAGTACTGCATGAGAGTGATATTCTAATGAGCTCAAACTATATCAACCATCTATTAAAGATTAAACAATTGAAACAATGAGTCATAATAATAATAATAATAATTTGCCAATTAGCCTTATTACAACGTTTGAAGAAATGCTTGAAATGAAACGCTAGGGACTATCTCCACTAGCTATGTCTAATATACTAAGCGAGAATAATAAATGTAGCATCCTCAAACTTAAGAAGATCTACTAAAGTCTGGAGATCGCTAATCGAAACTGCTTCATCGAATCTTCAATGTTCTCTCGGACGTGCGTCTATAAAAATTGTAATAATATATGGGGTTAGTACACACTTGTACTAAGTATGGGTGTATGCACATAAACACATAAGGACTATGCATGATCAATGAAAGCTCTTCCTAAAGCAACATGTCATTTCTGGGAAGTTAATTCGATTTACTTTCTTAAATCGTTTCTTGTGATTTATGATATGAATATGACATGTTCTCATGCAATTAAGGCACACCACACATTTTCTATATGAACATAAGACCTTGGAATCATGAACATAATTTTAGAACAACTTAAACAAAACTTTATGATTTTGATCCTCTTAGGCTGAGAGCTCCTATTCCCAGACTTAGTTTATTTTTTCAGTCTTTTCTTCTTTCTGTTGTGTAGTTCAATGATCTCCTTTGATCCAACCTATTACTTACAAGTGCAATGATTCATTGTAGTCCCATACCTATAATGAATCGAGTAAGTAATTCACAAGACTAAGGAAATGATTTTGGCTACCTCACTCACAAGTTAGATATTTCATTCTTAAATTGGGTATGAATGTATTTATAAGCCAATCTTTATTGGATGTGCCCATTAGTTGATTATTTGAGATATATAGATCTTACGACATATATTCATACTCTATATTGGCATAAACCACTAACTTGTTAAAACTTCATTCTTATCAACATTAATGATTGAGATTCTTAAGCTCTTGTTTTACTTAGTTCACTATGAACTTACATTTCTACTTCTTTGCTCTGTAGTTCACTTTGAACATGCTACTTTCATTCTTTGTTACTTTCTTTAAAGAATCTTTAGCATTAACGGAAGTAGATCATGCGAGCTAACATGAAATCCAGTGTCTCCCCCACATCGAAAAGTGGTAGTTCACCGGTAAAGCTGAACAAAGTTTTGTGTCTACCCTACACCGAAAAGGGGGGTTCACCGGCTAAAGTGAAACAAAGTCATTGTCTTCCCCACACCAAAAAGAGGGGTTCATGGCTTAAGTGAACCAAATACTTTCCTGAGCTTTAAACGACATAGATCATGTTAGCTAAACATGAAATCCGGTGTCTTCCCCACACCGAAAAGAGGTGGAATCACCAACCAAAGTTAAACCTACTGCCTGGCATTCTTAGGTGGAGGCATCCACTAGCTAGTTCCCTTATGCTAGAAAACATAGTTCGAAGACTAGGAGACGTACAAAGACCCTGGTCCACCTGGGTGGTGATCTCATCTCATGAGGCTTACATGTGCTGGCACAAGCTCATTGGTAGTCCATCGGTGCTAAGCTCAGATCTATTTTACTTTATTATCTTTTAGAGTTGACTCAAACATTATAGAAGCTTGCTTTTAGTTATGAGGTTTACTTAAATCTATGAATGACTGGTCATCCCTTTCTTTACTTGATGAATATGAAATTAAGTCTTACATTATCATCATGGTGCGAGTGATACTTGTCTCACGGACTCTAGCACCCTCTTATGTAAGTACTTTTGACATAATTGATTAAGTGTGATTGAGACTTGTCTCACTTATTTTAACACTCTATAGTAGGTCAATTTCATAACTTAAACTTTTAGTTATTTCATTACTCACCTTAACTTGTTCAACGTTAATTGATAGTCTTGTACGATTCTTTATGAAAGTTAAAACTACTTATACAATGCTATTACGTTCACAAGTTTATGTGGATAGGGTATGTTGGGACTTGTCCCATTGATTGAGATACCCTATGTTATGAGTTCATTGATGTATAGATTGGTATGAGTTTACATGATTTAGAAGTAATATGATTGGACATAGTTTTTCTAGCCAATTTATTGGCATAAATCATAATTTCACTAGATACTTGCAATAATATTATCTAGCCATGACAATTGTTCATAAATATATTATAGTAATTTTATCATGTTAAACAATCCAACTTTTAACCTTTGATTAGCCTATGAAACAATTCAATGAAAAACTTATACCAATTTCATCTTCTCGAACACAAGTAGGCATCATTACAATATTCAACGTTCATGTAAATAACACCCTAAGTATGCTGATCTAACATGTAGGTTTCATTCGGCATATAAATCACTAAAATATATATATAATGATCAGTTAACACCACATACAAACAACATGCATCGAGATTTACATTATACATACTACAAGAATCGGAAATCAAGAGAACTAGGGAGATGAACATGCGATTCACTTGGAACAACCCTAGTTTTGATATTCTTGATTTCAAAATGTTTGAAAAGCCTCTTTGATAGAGGAATCCAGTAGAGAAAACCCATACTTTACTGTCGAATTAAATCTAGGAAGATCACCTTGCACTTTGCACGAAAACCTTGAAGAACTTGCTTTAAGTCGCCTAGGGTTTATGATGAATAACGTGAGTCCAAGTCTTTAGGAACTTAATATTAACTAGTTCAACTTAGACTAAATAACTTTACTAAAATAACTTAATTATCTAATTACCAAAATGCCTCTCATAAATTGACTAGGAATAGAAGAACGCTTGACTTAACCAAAATTTGGAAATTGCTAGGGAATTTACTAAAGTACCCCTAAGTTGTTAGGACCATAACCAACCCTTTGGACCATCCTAGGTTAGGTACTAGGATGTCTCTTAGTTAGTTTCTTGTCTTAATGTCACCCGATTAGGTCTTAGGTTGTTGGGTCCCTTAGTTAGTTATTTTTGGTTTGTCCTAGGTTAGTTAGTTAGTTAGGTCAGTTAGTTAGGGTCTAGGACCGGTTAGAGAGCTTGGCCCCACGTGAGTGGACCCTGACGCGCACCTATCCCCAACCACTCTAACCGGATCGGTTAGCTTCTCCCTTGGCCGGTTGCACGTGTGCTTGCACATGTGTTGCGTGCACTTTCCTAACTAACTATTCAGGAAGGTTCATTTGGAATGTTTACTTATTGTCCCAAGGATCCTCACTATGTCCTTGGGCATTGCTTAATCAACATGATCATTTTAAATGGTTGTGTGCTGTGGTACTAGGATTGACACTTGGATGCGTAGTACCTAATGTGTTAAGTTGAGAATCAATATTTAGCTTAGGGTCTTCATTGCAGGCACAATTCTTAAACAAGCTTGGATTATATTATAAATACTTGTGTATATATAGAAATTGGCTAACACCCCTTAGCCAATATTCTATAATATGCTCAATATTTCTCAATATTGGGCATTGGGATGCCTATGTACCCTAATACGCATTCTTAAAACCTAATAGTCTCTTTACTAGACATGTATATTTTTCTGGAATGTTACATCTCTATACTATAAAATTATTGTGTAGTTTACTTTGGTCTATTGAACTATGAAAGAATCATGTTAGAATTATATGTCGGTTGTCCTAAATTATTGAATTCATAATGTATTATCTTGAATCGTTGTACATTTGGGATTATTGGATTGAATTGGTGACTATGGCTATTTGTAAGAGCCTATATGGATTGAATTGGTTTAATTGGCTATGGAGTGGAGATGTTGTGAAGGGATTGGTGGTATGTTGACATAATCTTCTCTATATTGTGTAGTAAAGGTCTTAAATTATAATGTTTGCTATGTTCCACTTATGGTGGCGGTGCTTATGTGTTATACTTGTGAATAATGTGGCTTCGTCGGCATTACTTTACGAATTGTGAAACAATGTGGCCTCGTCGGCAGTACTTTATGAATTATGACTTTATCATGTTATAACATGAATATGAGAGTATTGTGAAGGTCTTGATGACTTATGTGTATATGTGAAGTCAAAGCATGATTTCTTCTAGTTGATGATATGTGTCTTTAGTAGACTATATTTAAGTCTTTATGTGTATTACTTTATGTTCAAGTATGATGCTTCTTGATGGATTATTGGAGACTTGTGATGGATTATATTGATGATACTATAGTAGTGAATAGGGTGACCTATAGTTGACATTGGTTGTCCCTATGTAATTCTTGAATTATATGTTATATGTGATATGATAAGGTATGTGTGTGTCTTATTTTGGTAGACTTGTGTCCCTTCCTTGATACATGTAAAATGTGAATATGGATTATTCACTTAGTATACTAAAGCTTCTTTAGTCTTGTATGTGTGTTTGACATGTGATCTTTACCATATTTGAAGAAGGTCCTTTATGTGGAACCTTCAACCTAAATGAAAGGTTATGATATCTTTGAATATCAAAGCCATAATGGTATCCTTGTTGTGTAAATTGTGGACTTAGGTTTGATTGGCTGGAACGACATGGAATCATCTATAGTAAAGTCATTGAGCTATCCTCTTAACCATTATAGGTAGCTTAGTGGACCCTCTTTGGTAAGGTGTAATGTGATTAGGTTATGAACAAGTTATGGTACCTCTTCATATGATCCTTTATTTCACTCTATGAGAACAAAGGCTAGCACCGAGTCAGTATGCTTGGGAAGTTTCTCTAATAAGATGACATTAGATAACAAAGAAACCCTCGATATTCCTTAACCATGTGCCTACATGGGATGTGTCCTCGTTCTACCATTTGCAACTACAACACCCTTATTGGAGTAGGTTATGACTCTAAATTCCATGCATAGCTAGTATGGTCTATGTCAGTTGTTGCATATTGTCATCATATGGGATACATGCTAGTGTTGGATAAGTAATATGATGTTTAGGTAGTGGAATGGGACGCTATCTAGACATAACACAATTAGGCTCTGAAGTTGTTAGTGTGTGAGTACCCTAGGTATTCTCCAAGACAATTATGTGAATGTCCTTGATTATTGAATGTATCTTAAATGACCTATTGAAGATAATGACTTGAGTTAAAAGCATGTTAATGAATGAATACTTATCTAGAGTAGCTTTAAGGATGGCCTAGTTAAGGTGTGGAGGGGTTATTTGAATGGTCTCTTCATGTCTTACTTAGGGGAGTCTTAAGTGTAAGTCTAGATAGGAAGTTTAATTGATGAAATAGGCATAACCCAAACATAGGTAGTCTTAAGGATTATTTAGGCAAACTTGAAGAGGGTGTATGGGCGGTCTCTTATTGAATTATATAAGTAAGTATTAGGATAACCTTTGGGAGGGGACTGTTATATTATATTCTATTGTGTGAGATTACATGTTATGTGACTTATATGTGTTCATTCGTGTTAATGTGGTTTCTTATACTTATGATGTAATGTTTTACTGTAAAAGAGCATATTTCATGTAAATGTCCGTTTCTCATGATTTTATGCATTATTCCATACTTAGTACATGCATTGTACTAATTCCATAAATTTTGTCTATATCTAAAGTTTTAGGTGGAAGGTGAGAGGTATCTTGAAGTAAACCATGGAAACTAGGACTCTTTCAAGAAAAGTTGGTGCAACGACACGAAAGTGTCCCCTATAAGAAGGGAACACTCTTGGATTGAAACAATTGCGTACTTGAAATTTCGGAGGTCTTGCACAAGCCTTAGCTATCATTCATTACATAAGACATGAAAAGTAGTGCGGAATTTAAAACTTTTAGGAATAAAATACTAAAAGGATTATCTTTCATAAAATCTAAGGAATGATCTCGTCTACACAAGACAACATAAATACACGACATAATATCTTAGGGACACGACCATTTACATTTCAAGGAAAAATACATAATAAGTCTTAAATAACGAAACTAAGAAATAGAACGCACTCGAATATATGAGGACATACTTAGTCTTGAGAGAGTCTTTTCCAAGATTGCCTTCTAACTTCAACCTTTCTTCAAAACCTATACTTATAGAGTGTAGAAAAGTATGGGGTTAGCACAAACAATGTACTAAGTATGGCATATGCAAAAACCAGCAAAAATGGACATTTTAGTATAAATACACTTTCATGCCAATTAAGTAAAATCTTCATGAATATAGAAGCAAACCAACATATAGAACATCATTTAACATTTAGAAAAGGATTTCCATAATTTTAACAAAAAGGACCATTTTACAGTGAACTACAACAAAAGTTACAGTGAACTCATTTAACAATACAGTGAACACTTTTAGTCCCAAAACAATGAACCAGTCTCCTTAGAGGTTCCCCTAAAAAGATTATCCTAAGACTAACTAAGGTAATACATGAAGGAAACGCCTCATACACCTCCTTCAATACACACCTAAGTGATCCTTAAGACCACCAACCATAAGCTTAACTCGCGCGGGAGACAGGTCTACACACTAATAATTAGACAATAGAGTAGCATTCATACATTAACAACTTTACCTAAGTGCCCTACTCCAATAAGACTTATAAGTTACACTAAGTGAAATGTGAGAGTAGTATCCCATACTACTACTCCCACTTAGTGCCCCTTAAATATTCCCTTGGATAAAGCACAGCACATTCCTATCAAAACAACGTGAACCCCCATGATCAAGACAAGAGAAAGTTAACTCATTTCCATAGGAGTTTCCCTAACCAAGATTATCCTAAGACTTTCCAAGGTAATACATGAAGGAAACACCCATACACCTTGTTCAGTACACACTCAAGTGATCCTTAAGACTACCTATTATAGGATTACTCCGCTCGGGAGAACAAGTCCCCACTCAATAACAAGACATTAGAAGAACACTCAACACTTCAAATGAGACACACAAAGACTTCCATTCGTCCCATTCCACCACCTACACTATGTATTACACTCTTTTAGAAGACCTAGCTCATTCAATTCATATAAGATACACGAACACTCCCCTTTCGGAATGCCTACCTACTGTAATGGATATATAGAGTCCCATTCCACCACCTACCCTAAGTAGTACACTCTATTAGAAGACTTAGTACTTTCATTATTTTGTGGGGAATAGCTTTAATCGACATAGACCATGAGAGCTAGACATGGAATCCCAAATTCTACCTTATCGGGGAAAGGTTCCCCACTTGACTAGGGTAGGGTAATTCTTTTAGCTTTTACATGGCTTTCCCAATATCTACACCTATACGGGCGCATAATTAAGGGATAAGGAGATTTCTACTAAGTAAATCATTCTCCACTAACTAGGAGTACTCACCTCAAGAGGTACATTGGAATACGACATCTCAACTCACGAAGTGTAGCCACCCCTTCTTCATATCCTCTCGGTGCTAAGCATAATTCCCCACGGAGTATCAACATTATAACTATAGGTTAAGGGTAGCTAGTAAACACCACATCTCAACTCACGAAGGTCATCCATCCTCCGACCTATATTAGAAAGATCTTGGACTGTAGTGAGGTTGCTACTAAACACTTCATCTCAACTAGTGTTCACCCCAAAACTCCCATTTTAACTTAACTTAGATTCATACATTCATTCAAGTGTGAGTGTCTGTACATGTGAAAACACCTTGCACATAAGCATCATTTCATTTATATTCAATTCTATACATGCTTAGACATTAATTCATCATATTACACACTTTAACATGCTTCACTTAGTCATATAATTCATTTAGACATAATGTCTAGCATATTTTTCATAATAAGCTTCATGAGCCACATTCACAAAAATAACATCATAATCATCTTACTTCACATAATATGCCTTCATGTCCTCTTTCATAATACACAAGTAACTTCACATTCATACAATTTAAGTAAACACCGCCACCAAAAGTGGACCATACAACTCAAGAGCATTTCATAGATAAAACTAAACAACATAACCAACTTACCCTTTATCCAAGCTTCCATCACCTATAATATTTTATTCAACATTTCATGATAATATAGACCTTAGGGCAGTAGCAAGGAAACCAAATCTCAAAGACTACCAAATCATGTTCATTCAACCCATTCCTTAAGCCAAAAATTGATAAAAAGCTTTAACATGTTTTGATTGAAGTTTTATAATCGAAATCACCAACTAACACTAGAAACAACATATTCGAATCATTTAAAACGTTTTCATGCAAGACGCATACTTAGAGTTAAAGATAAAAGAAGTTAGGGTTGAAGACCTTTTTTGAAAATCTATTAGAAGTGACTCCTTGAATGGAATAGAGTTCAAGGATGACTACCATACCTAAAACAGAAGATATCCCACTGATTTTTTAAACGACCACCAACAACCCTTCTAGCTCCTTCTTGAGTTTTAGATTACATGGAGTCTTGAGAGAGTTTTTCTTGAGTGGAGGGTTTTGTGTTTTAGGAAATAAAGTCTAAAATTAGGTCTTAGGGTTTTAAACATCTGAATATACCTAAAAGACCATAAAAATATCTTCCAAGGTTCATAAAAGACTTGTGGTGAATTTACCAACCACCCCAAGCCAAAATAGAAAAATGACAGCTTTTTGGAAGCACCGGCGACTCCTCCATCAACGGACTGTTCGTCAAACGACGCACCGTTGATGGGGGTTCGTTGGTTGGGTATGAAACCCTCAAAACATGCATACTTGCAGGTCCAATCAACGGACCAAGTCGACGAGCCTTCGATTATTCAACTGGCCGTTGACTGGTTCATTGATGGACACAGTCTAGGCAGTTTTGGGTCTAAGTCTTGGGCCCTTCTCTAGGGATCCTCGTGGGTCCTAGGTGGGGTTGTACCCAGACTTTAAACCCCTAAACATAGTCATCTAGGTCTTCGGAACATCCCAAACAAATTTCAATTCAAACAAACACGTAAAACTTGCTAAAACACATAAGGACACACAAGTACTTTCTACGTCACACCTTCCGAACGTCATAGATGTTCTCGGACGTTTGACCTCCAAACTTAACCAAACTTCACAAACCTTGTAAGGACATCATTATAACTCATTTTAACACAAAATTAACTCATGAAACATTCACGAATCTCTAGTTCACCTTAGTTCATTTTAGTGTGTTACATTCTCCCCCATTTGGAATAACATTCATCCTCGAATTACACTAAAAACATTAGGACCATAAAGGACTAAATTAGCAGCACATAACACATTAAAATCATGATCAAAAATTAATATTAAAGGCACAAACTAACAAGGAGCATAATTTCACATTTTCAAACACTTCGCAACACAAGCAATTGCAACAAATTTCACATTTCAAAATTCAGCCTTATCCTTTATTTATGGAGGAACTACCTTCTCCAACCTTTAACATGCTCATATACATCACTTTAGACACATTTAAACCATAATTCATGACAATACTATTTTTTTTCAAGAACCTGAAATTCTTACAGTGAGCATCCACTCACAGAGTGAAGCATGCTAGAAAATCCAACAATTCATCCTTTAAGCAATTCATCAAGAAAGTATGATCCTATGAAAAAACAAAACCATATAAAATCATCTTATAACATCAACACAACAACCATACATGGTTAAGACTTATCGAGATTTACAAATCTTGATTAGTTCTTTTTCCTAGCTCCCATCCCATAGGGATGATTCTTCTTTGGAGCATTAGGATCTCGACCAGCTTGAGGAGCTTGATTAACCTCTTTACCCATTTCCTTGATTCTAGGGCAGTCCCTCATGTTGTGGCCCTTACTACCACACAAAAAACAACCATCCGTTCTGGCAAGACAGTTACCCAAATGTTGCTTTCCACAAGAAGCACACCTAGTCCTCTCAAAAGCATGACCACGTCCTTGGGAATGTTAGTTTGGAGCCCTATCCTTGTTCCTCATGGAAGACTCTTGGTGAAACAACCTCTTTTTAGGTTTTTGGTGAATAGAATCATTCGACCTAGGCCTCTTACCCTCTTGACTCATCTCCCTAATTTTGGACTCCTCAATTTGTTGAGCATACACCATGAGCCTAGAGATATCCATGTCATTAAAAAGCATTGTCGTACGACACTCTTTTTCCACCAAGGTAGACACTCCCATGACAAATTTGTTCATCCTTGCCCTAGGGTTGGCTACCATGGTTTGGGCATACTTAAAGAAATGGGTGAATTTAAGGGACTACTCGTGCAGACTCATTCCCCCTTGACGAAGATTTATGAATTTGAACCGTGTTCTTCTCCCTCCACTGTAATGTAAAGAACATATCTAGGAAATCATCTTTTAACATCTCCCAATCAACCGGACCATATCTTAAGGGTCTCTCATCCTTCCATTGCTCAAACCGCACTTGAGCCACATCCTTGAGTTGGTAAGCAGCTAACTCCGCTTTCTCCCTAGGGGTCATACCTATAGCATCCACCACTTCAAACACCTCATCTATGAAGATTTTTGCATCTTCATCCACCTTAGTGCCATGGAAAGTAGGAGGGTTCATCCTCATGAAATCTCGAATTCTAGAAGCGGGAGTACTAGCATTTGGTTGAGGTCCACCTACTTTGTTAGCTTTGGCAACAAAGTGATTATTGACGACATGATCTTGAGACATCATGTGTTGGGTCAAATTCATTAGAGCAACCCTTAATTCCTCATTATTCATATCCCCTTCAACATAGGGAACTTGAGGACCTTGGGGCATAGGAGGCATTCGAGGCACTTGAGGCTCTTTAGGTTCTTGAAGGGGAACCTCCTCATTCTCTCCCTCTAGTTCGACTATAGCAACTTGGTCAACACAAGGAGGGATCCTCTCATAAGCTACACCTCTCTCCTGCCTTCTAGCGGTTGTCCACCTCGTATTCATGTCCTAAAACCACAAAGAGAAGAGGTTGAGAAAATATATCTTATAGAACTCGACTTTAAAGCACGACATTAGAATAATGAAGAAAGTGAAACTTCTATCATCTTATAGCGTCTTGTCCATGGATGTGCCTCGACTCACAGCAATGACCAAGACTCTACTAGACGTGGCTTGTGAGACTTTAGACCTAAACTATTTTCCATAAACTTATGCTCTGATACCAAGTTTGTAAAGACCTGAAAGTACCCCTAGAAGAAAGGACCACTCTTGGATCGAAACAATTGTGTAGTTGACCTTTCGGAGGTCTTGTACAAGCCTTACCTATCATTCATTACATAAGATGTGTAAAGTTGTGCGGAATTTAAAAATTTTCACGAATAAAATAATAAAAGGAACATCTTTCATAAAATCCAAGGAATGATCTCGTCTTCACAAGCCAAATTAAAGACACGACATAATATCTTAAGGACACGGCCCTTTACATTTCATGCAAAATACATAATAAGTTTTAAATAACGAAACTAAGAAATAGAACTATGCCTTCGAATATATGAGGACATACTTAGTCTTGAGAGAGTCTTTTCAAAGCTTGCCTTCTAACTTCAACCTTGCTTCCAAACCTATACTTATAGAGTATAGAAAAGTATAGGGTTAGCACAAACAATGTACTAAGTATGGCATATGCAAAAACATGGAAAAAGGGACATTTTAGTATTAATACACTTTCATTCCAATTAAGTAAAACGTTCATGAATATAGAAGCAAAACAACATATAGAACATAATTTAACATTTTAGAAAAGGATTTCCACAATTTTAACAAAAGAACCATTTTACAGTAAACTACCCCAAAGTTACAGTGAACTCATTTAACAATCAGTGAACACTTTTATTCCCAAAAAAGTGAACCAATCTCCTTAGAGGTTCCCCTAACCAAGTTATCCTAAGACTCACTAAGGTAAGACATGAAGGAAACACCCATACACCTCCTTCAATACCAACCTAAGTGATCCTTAAGACCACCAACCATAGGCTTACCTCGCACGGGAGACAAGTCTACACACTAATAATTAGACAATAGAGGAGCATTCATACATTAAGAACTTCACCTAAGTGCCCTACTCCAATGAGACTTGTAAGTTACACTAAGTGCAATGTGAGAGTAGAATCCCATACTACTACTCACACTTAGTGCCTCTTAAGGATTCCCTTGGATCAAGTACACCACATTCCTATCAAAACACTGTGAAACCCCAAGATCAAGGCAAGAGAAAGTGAACTCATTTTCGTTGGAGTTTCCCTAACCAAGATTATCCTAAGAATTTCCCAAGTAAGACATGAAGGACACACCCATACACCTCCTTGAATACACACGCATGTGATCCTTAAGACTAAAAATTATAGGCTTACTCTGCTCAGGAGAAGAAGTTCCCACTCAATAACAAGACATTAGAAGAACACTCGACACGTCAAATAAGACACACCAAGAATTTCCTTTCGGAATACCTACTTAGTGAAATGAGTAGATGGTGTCTCATTTCACCACCTACCCTAAGTAGTACACTATTTTAGAAGACTTAGCTCATTCAGTTCATATAAGACACACATGGACTCCCCTTTCGAAATGCCTACCTAGTGCAATGGATAGATAGCGTCCCATTCCACCACCTACCCTAAGTAGTACACTCTTTAAGAAGACTTAGTACACTCATTCTTTTGTGGGGGAATAACTTTAACCGATATAGACCATGAGAGATAGACATGGAATCCCGAATTCTACCCTTATCTGGGAAGGGTTCCCCAGTTGCCTAGTGTATGGTCATTCTTTTACCTTTTATATGGCTTTCCCAATAGCTACAGCTATGCGGGTACATAGTTAAGGGATAATGAGATTGCTACTAAGTAACTCAATCTATACTAACGACAGGTACTAATCTCAAAAGGTACATTGGAATACAAAATCTCAAATCACGAATTGTACCCACCCCTTCTTCATATCCCCTCGGTGTTAAGCATAATTCCCCACGGAGTATCAACATTATGACTATAGGTTAAGGATAGATAGTGAACACCACATTTCAACTCACGAAAGGCATCCATCCTCCGGCCTATCTTATAAACCTCTTGGGATGTATCGAGGTTGTTATGAAACACTTCATCCCAACTCACTAAAACTGTTCACGCCAAAACTCTCCTTTTTAATTAGCTTAGCTTCATTCATGCATTGAAGTTTGAGAGTGTGTGTACATGTGAACACACCTTGCACATAAGCATCATTTCATTTACATTCAATTCTATATGTGCCTAGACCTTCATTCATCACATTACACACTTTAACATGCTTCACTTGGTCATATAATTCATTTTGACATAATCTCTAGCATATTTCTCATAATAAGCTTCATGAGCCATATACAAAAGAATAACATCATAGTCATCTTTATTCACATAATATTCCTTCATGGCCTCTTCAACAATACACAAGTACCTTCACTTTTATACAGTTCAAGTAAACACCGCCACCAAAGGTGGACCATACCACTCAAGAGCATTTCATAGATAAAGCAACACAATATAACCAACTTAACCTTTATCCAAGATTCTATCACCTATAATATTTTACTCAACATTTCGTGATTATATATCCCTTAGGGTAGTATCTAAACAACAATATCAACACAAGGAAACCAAAGCTCAATGACTACAAAATCATGTTCATTCAACCCATTTCTTCAGCCAAAAATTGATAATAAAAAAATCTTTAACACGTTTTCATTGAAGTTTTATGTTTGTAATCATCAACTAACACTAGAAACAACATATTTGAATCATTTCAAATGTTTTCATGCAAGACCCATACTTAGAGTTAAAGATAGAAGAAGTTAGGGTTGAAGACCCTTTTTGAAAATCTATTAGAAGTGACTCCTTGAATGGAAGAGAGTTCAAGGATGACTACCATACCTCAAATACAAGAGAACCCACTTATTTTTATCAAGAAACGACCACCAACAACCCTCCTAGATCGTTCTTGTGTTCTAGCTTCTATGGAGTCTTGATAGAGTTTTTCTTGAGGGGAGGGGTTTGGGTTTTAGGAAATGAAGTGTAAAATTAGGTCTTAAGGTTTAAAACATCTTAATATACCTAAAATACCCTAAAAATATCTTCAAAGGTTCATAAAAGACTTGGGGTGGATTTACCAAACACCCCAAGCCAAAACAGAAAAATGATACCTTTTTGGCAGCCCCAACGACTCCTTTATCAAAGGACCATTTGTAAAACGACGCCCCATTGATGGTGGTTCGTTGGTTGGGTTTGAAACCCTCAAAACCTGCACACTTGAAGGTCCAATCGACGGATCAAGTCGAGGAGCTGTCGATTTGTCAACTGGCCGTCGACTTGTTCGTTGATGGACACTATCTATGCAGTTTTGGGTCTAATTCTTGGGCCCTATTCTAGGGACCCTCGTGGGTTCTAGGTGGGGTCATACCGGACCGTTAAACCCCTAAACATAGTCATCTAGGTCTTAGGAAAATCCCACACAAAGTTCAATTCAAACGAACTAGTAAAACTCGCTAAAACACATAAGGACACACGAGTACTTTCTAATGCACACCTTTCGAACGTCATGGACGTTCTCGGACGTTTGACCTCCAAACTTAACCTAACTTCACACACTGTCAATGGACATCATTATAACGTATTTTAACACAAAAATGAATCATCAAACATTCACAATGCTCTAGTTCACCTTAGTTCGTTGTAGGGTGTTACAGATGGGGTATGTCCTAACTTGATTCAAGGACATTACTATATTTACATTTCTTTCATTAAAAGTATTGTATTAGACATTAGATTTCTATATTCTTATTTTATGGTCATGTCCCAAGAATTCTTGAGTCTAAGATTTGTGTATGTTGAGACTTAGTATTTTCTATCATTTTATATGAAAGATGTTTTGAGATATTATCCGTGTGAAAAGTTTTAATTACGCACTAGTTTTCATACATGTATGCAATGAATAATGTCTAAGGGCTTTTACAATACCTCTGAGAGGTCAAGTACTCCGTGTGATGATTCGAGAATGCCCTAATTTACTGAATTTATCACAATCATAAATAGCCTTTTCTATGTTTTGCTTCTCAAAATAAAGGACATCTTTCATGTTATCCAACTCCTTATGCATTTGTCGTTCTTGATTTTTTGTTGCATTTAAATCTTCGTGAAATTTCTCATCAATAGAAATATTGTAAACTTTAAGTAAAATTGTGTTTCTTTGTTTTAATTAAAATGATTGATGGACATGCATAGAGATACAACTAACTTAAGGACATGAATTACTAGCCCAAACACAACTTGTACTAATACCTACTAAATACTCCTAATAGTGACATTTACTAAAAATATAAATAATTTAAATAAAAATTACTTACCCAATTGTTATTCATGAGACTTGCAGAACTTGTCTCATTAGAAGTAGTTGAAGTTGTAAAGATATTGAAAACTGAAGCAGGAAGATTGTTCTGTTAAATATGGTACAAATTAATAATTCAGTATGTCGATAGAAGAAGAATAGAACGAGGAAGATGTGGATATATATAGTGAGAGTTAAAAAAATTAAGTAGTAACGAAGCATATAATAATTTAGCGATGTGTAATATAAATAAATACCTTGGGATTCTTCAAATGAGATACTAGCGCCATCATGCTCTCTTTTAACTATTTTTGGTCATGCACTAAAGGAAATTTCATTACTTCTCGGTTCTTTCTTTCCTCTTCAAGTTGATTCTTAACTTCCATTAGCTTGATTTCTACTCTCTCGTTTACAACGTTCTTCTTCTGCTTCCTTTTGTTGTGCTTGAAGTTGTCCTTGAATTTCATATCTACATATTCTACTTGCTGACTTAATTCCAGATCCTTGAATAAGAATGTACTTTGATTTTTCTCCCATTATTTGCAAAAATGCAGCATTAATATAGGATCCACATCGGTACCCTCTTCAATTTCTTGAATTTTTTCAGCAATAACGTCTTTCACTTTGTCCTACAAAAGAGGTTATACAAACTTTAATTCTTTATATAATTTAAATAAACTCACTCTATTAATAAAGGTTAAGAAAAAGTACATTCACTTCAGCAGAAGCATTAGTAACCCATTGCCCATTTGGCTTCATGTGAGTTATTTCCCAAAGTTATTGAAAATTTGGTTCTTTTCCAGTGGTTGTATCCCTCTGTCAAAACAAATGAAATTATGTTATTGTTGAAATTTTATGAATAATCGATCAAAAAAAGACATATATCTCACCGCTTCATAAAACACTGTTTGAAAAGTTTTTCTGCCGCAAATATTATTCAGTTCTTATTTTGCCTTGTTATTTTTTGTTTCTTTCACTCATTTTTTGTATTGATTTTAAGTTTAGAAATTTATTTTGATCTAAATATATAATAAGTCAAAAAAGACAACAAACAATATAAAAGGTTATAATTTTCACTTTTAACTACCTTAAATTCATCAGAGCTGAAGTAGTCCACCAAGAATTTCCATTCAGCTTCATTAACATCTGTTGGTATGTTTTGCAGACTCTCCTCTTTTGTAGAATTTTTTTTTAAATGATCATGATGTCTTCTCCAACGATATTGCTATAAATATTTTGTTGTTTGAAGAATGGTATCACGATTGTGTTGTATGTCCGGAAGGTGAAAGGTGTCCTACAATCAAAATAGTATAAATAATTAGATCTTGGTGACAGTGGAGTTCCTGGTGGAAACAGCGCCCCTAACCACAACCAAATCAAGCTTGTAAAAAAATTCTCTCCTCATTCTCAAAAACCAATGCCTTTTCTCACTTTTGAAAGGTTACAAGTCTGTTGTTATTAAAGATGTGCCCATCTCTAAGTCCTTGTCAAGGTCTGATGTACTTGAATTACAAGTAGCCCTTGATATGGCCCAAGATTTGCCTCAGATCCTTATACAAGTCCCACACATGCACCAGTTACAGAATTTTGTGGAGAAAATGAAAAATGTCGATGACGTCCTTAATGTTTCTATTAGCAAGTATGGTGATCTCCATCTGCAAGTTTCTACCAGCCTATTCACACTTGGTTCTGAGTTCCAAAAGCTGTCAGTTATAGGAGAACAAGACAAGAGTCCAACAAATGATCAAAATTTGAGTGCTCAGTCATGGACAAAAATAGCACTTGATAGAGGAGATGCAATGACAGTGCAAGTAAGTGTAAAGCATTTCTCAAGAGTCTTCAGTGTCATGCAGTAAAGCCTGATTGTGCTTTCTATGGGATCGCTCAGTAGGGTGCCTGCTTAACAGTCGTATTTCAGTTCTTCTTCCTAGGCACATATCAAACTTATAAGGCAATAAGTCTACATTCTGAGCTACATGTCCTTTATCTTGGATCTAGTTGATAAGTTTCGAAATCAATATTTGTATTTCTACGCCTTAGAAGTAGTTTTGGCAGTATAAGCTTCCTAAATGTTCATGTGAAGACTTGATTAGTCATCAGCACATGGATTACTCATCACAATGTCCTTTCTGTATATAGTTAAATGAAGACTTCATTTTGTGGATTTAAAAAAAACCACATCGTGAAAATTATTAATTAGGGAAAGTCCCATGGGAGTTAGCAAATTATTTTATGAGCTAAAATGAGAAAGGAAAAAGATTTAGGTAACAGTACAACACATGACAAAGAAGGTAACAAGATTGCAGATTACTTGGCTAACTTTGCAATTAATGCTACTGAGAAGAAGACCTTCAGATCATCAGAACAATTGCCTAGTATGGAGAGAAAGATCATAAACATCAAAAAAGCACAAATACCAACCTTAAGAATTCTCACCAATAAGATCATTCAACAACATGCATAGTGATACTCACATAGATGCTGCTAACTGAAGTTGGAGAAGCATTAATAGACTAGTATCCTTAATACAAAGGGGAAAAGCACCAAACCTGGAAGTTAGCGGGGAGGACAACATTACTAGAAATATCATTACTTGACATTTACCAACAACAACAACAAAAATATACAGAGAGCTAGAAAATCAAACACACTACTATGGAAAATTTGCCATTTAAACAAAAGAAAATGACAAAAAACACAACTAATGATTCATGCATTGTGTATCCATCAATTATAATACAAAAGAAATCAAAATAGTTGAGATTCTTGACAATATAAAAGGGATAGAGAATTAGATAGTAAGAGATATCATTACTAACCATTTATTGTTTCAAACCAAAATAAAAAGACAGAGAAAAGTAGATTTCTAGCATATAAGAAACAATCCTATTCTTTGCTAGATCAGGAACTCCCTTCAAATTCTTGACATCATGTCTAGCATGTAACAACCCTAAAAAAATGGATATTATAAGTAATGCTTAATGTGTCAAGAATGCCTATGATTAGACCAGGGTTTATACGGATTGATGCGCGTAGAACCAGACCTCGAAACCCTTGCTACATCCAAGACAACTAACTTGGAGAGTTATTTGAGCTTGGAAAGGTAGGGTCCAACCATATAGGGCTCTCGAATACGAAGATTTACTCGAAGGAATCTTTACAGGACTTAAAGAGGGGAAATCTTAGGTTTGGAAGGTCTAGGGGTGAAATGGTCTTTTTCCAGGCTAAGGGTAGTATCTTAATTATCCTAAATATATAATTAATTATTTCGTTAGTAAGGTGGAGGGGCATTTTGGAGAGAGAGGGCCGAAATGGGCTCTTGAAGTGAAGTCTTGCTCCACCCGGGTTCGGACCTAGGTGGAAGCAATGAATTAAAGTGATTTTTAATTAAGTTATTAAATTAATGTAATTAATTAATAATAATTATTCATTATCTGATTTAAAATAAAATAGAAATCAGATTTTTTATAATTAAACAAAACCTTGTTCACTAAGTCCTAAAACTAGACTCCTAAGCCTCATACAACTCCCACTCTCTCACGTTTATCTCTCAACTCTCATGCTCAATCTCTCTTCTTCTTTATAACGTATTCTCTCTGCCAAAATAAGATACAAGTACAGAAAAATAAGTCAAGTTCTTCACACTTGAAGAACTCACACGAAATCACAAGAAAACAAACGTTAATCGCACGTTAGGCTAAGGGAGGTTGTCCGTCGTGTGGTGTTGACATTGAGGAGGCTTAGCCGTGATCTTGGGTGGAGTTTTTGGGCACAAAGTCGAGGGTTTAACGTCAAAAAGGTATGGGTTTTCTTCTCTCTTGGTTCCTTTCCCAAGAGACCTCTTAAGGTTCAGATTATTTAGTCCGAAAACTAGGATTGTTGCCCTTTGCATGCCCCTGTCACTAGCTCCCAATGAATCGTAGGTTGGGTATGATTGATGGTATATTCAGGTGTATGTTATGTTTTCGTGATGAATATGATTATGTTTGTGCACTTGAAATCGTATGAAAGACAACCCATGTGTTCAAAATTATGTGCAAGTGTGTGTGTGCAAGTATATGACAGTGACTAAGGTTCTCGAATTAAGGCTCTAAAAATTTATAATGTTATGGTTGTTATTTTACGTGCATAAACCTATGTAAATCGTGATGTTCATTAAAATGGAAGTGTGGCTGATTTGAGTATCAATCTTTTCGCTAAACAAATGTATGAAAAATGCACCCCAAAACGTGTTAAAAGATCTATGAATTTCCCTAAGAGTTCAAGTGAAAATGTGGGCGAAAATAAGCTGAAAAATGACTAAATTTCCTGAAACTTACAAGTTTGGTTTTGGCTAAACGAATCCATGAAAAATGCACCTAAGAACGTATTGAATGATCTACAAATTACCCTATGAATTCAAGTGAAAATGTTGAAGTAAGTGAGCTGAAAAATGTGACAAAATTTCCAGCAAATTATATGTTTGTCTTCGGCTAAACATAGATGAATAAATCTGGAAATTTAAATGGGTATAAATTAGGTGAGGTCATTAGAAATCGAACTCGTGACCTCACCCTTGAAAATCACTAAAACGTGAATAAAGAAATGGGGCTGAGGTGGTTCGAACTTGGGTGCTCCTGGCTGGAAATTAATATATGAAAATAAGAATTGAGAGGAGTGGGATTCGAACCCACAACCTCATAGTCAAAACTTAAGGAAAAATGAAACGAAATAAAATATGAGGTGTGGGAATCGAACCCACGACCTCTTAGGAAGATTAAGGAGGAGAATAAAAGAAAAATAAAGGGGGAGGCGTGAGGGAATCGAACCCACGACCTCTTAGGCAGATTAAGGAGGAGAATAAAAGAAAAATAAAGGGGGAGGCGAGTGGGAATCGTACCCACGACCTCTTAGGCAGATTAAGGAGGAGAATAAAATAATAATAAAGGGGGAGGCATGTGGGAATCGAACCCACGACCTCTTAGGCAGATTAAGGAGGAGAATAAAAGAAAAATAAAGGGGGAGGCATGTGGGAATCGAACCCACCACCTCTTAGGCAGATGTAAGGAGGAGAATAAAAGAAAAATAAAGAGAGGCTGTGGGGGTTTGATCCCACAACCTCATGGTCAACTCGAAATAGACAAGGAGAATTAAATAAAAAAATAAAAGGGGCTGTGGGGGTTCGATCCCACAACCCCTCTAAGAGGAAATTCAAAGGAGAAAAATAAAGAGGGAATGTTGATGTTGGGGCTCGATCTAGGGTCCCAATGTCATGTGGACCAAAAATAAAATCAATGAAAAATGTAAGTGTTGTCCAAGGGATTCGAAACCGTGTTCCCTTGCCCCAAATTTCGTATTGATACATAAGTCATACGTTAATTAAATATTCAAGAATAATGCTACCTACTTAGATCGAAATCGAGATCTTGGCATACATACAAGATGCATAAGTCTTGTACCACAAAATCTTAGGAAGATATGAATCACTTAAACGAACTATGAATGAAGCCTCATGGCTTGTATGTGTAGACCCATAAGACTAGCATACGTTAAAAATTAAGTGAACCTAAGATATATGTAATGAAATGATATAACCCTAGAAGGTTTAGGTAAGAGTGTAAAACACACTAAATGGACAAGCGTATTGGCATACAATGACATGAATATTATGTAATGAAATTATGTAACCCTAGAAGGGTTAAGTACGAGTGTAAAACACACTAAATGGCCAAGTGCATTGGCATACGATGAAATGAATATTATGTAATGAAATGATGAAACCCTAGAAGGGTTAAGTAAGAATGTGAAACACACAAATGGCCAAGTGCATTGGCATATGATGAGATGAACATTAACGTAAAAAAGGGTGAGTAATTATGAAGAGCAAATGTACCAATGTTAATGAATGTGGTGACAACATGATATGATGCTAATGTAAAAGATGAGAGAAATCTCAAATGAGCCTAAATAAATGTTACCAAACGTACTCATCTATGAGAATGTAAAGTTAATGAAGAGACCAGTCTCTATGAACACTCTAAAGAAAGTATTGAGATTAACACACTTAATACTAATGATGAGATGAGAAATCATCTATTGAGCTATGATGTCCTCATACTAGAAGCCAGCTTCCATGACGTATGAGTTGAATGTAATGGAACTTTTTACTGAGCAACGATAGACTAGCTATGAGCGGTGATGCCTTCTTTTGGGAAGGGCAGAAGTTCACGTAACTCTCATGAGATGAGACTGTCCGGCATGCCGGGTATGGGTCTCCTTATATCTCCTAGTCTTCGAACCTATACTGCCAATATAGGGATCTAGCGGGGTTCAATTCCCATGTACGCTAGCATGTTTTGGGTCACTTTGGCCGGTGATTCCACCATATTTTGGTGTGGGGTTTCATGACACTGGATTTCATGATGCTCACATGATCTATGTCGGTTAAAGTTAAAGTTCCCAATGAATGAATGAGGCCAGCCTCAAATGATGCACATAATGAAATGAATGATACCAAAGGTGTTAGGATAGGATGATCATGATATGAGTTAGACTCAAGCAATGAAATTAGGTCATTCTTAGTCATTGCACAGCGAATTCGATGAAAGTCTTAAACTACATCCTAGGTATAACAAGTGTTCACACTAGCCTATGAACGAAATGAAATAAAGTACGTATGAATGAGTGAAACAGACTTTGTGTTTGCTAATGAAGACTCCCTAGTTGAGGTCCCATATTTTGAGACCTCATTTTGGGAAGTCTTAATGACAAGTCCATGATTCCAAGGTCTCATGGCATATGAATGAATTATATGAAAGATGTTATGTGCTATATGCAATATGATATGTGATATGTGTAAGATTTTATGTGTTGTGTGCAATACGATAAGTATGATGATGCATGTTACTCTCATGTCATGACTTTCCTAATCCAAATTTGGAAAGTTCACTGACTTTCCTAATCCAAATTTGGAAAGCTCACTAACTTTCCTAATCCTAATTTGGCAAGTCCACTGACTTGACTATCCATAATCATGTTGTTAGGAAAGAGCTATTATTACTCATGTATGTCCTTGGTGTATGCTTGCATATACCCATACTTAGTACAACTGTGTACTAATCCCATAAAACTCTATATTTTTAGGTGCAGGCATAGGTGGACGCTAGAGCTTACAGGTTGATGTTGCAGCTATCCGGATGTGAAGCTTTCATCTGGACTTGGTAGGACCTCATGCTTTCGAGGATGTCTTCCATTAATATCTAGCTTAGATGTAGGCTTTAGCTAGTGGAGAATGTTCAACTAGTGTTTCTTTCCACTTTCATTTCAGACTTTGTATTGGTGTTGTTTTGGCAAAAATACGTTTAATGCAATTATGAACTGTTTCTTTCATTTGATTATCTCTACATTAGATGGTTGATTTGTGAATGCCTATGATTTTAAGTATAATATGTTTCACATGAAATAAGAAAACAAAAGGTTCAAAGTTTCCGCTAAAAATTAACCTAGATGAAGTAACGATGACGTATGTATGCTTGTCTGCGACCTCTGAGAGGTCAACAATGCCGGTCTAGTCTGGGGTTTAGACTTCGGTCGTGACAAAGTTGGTATCAGAGCACTAGGTTAAATTCCGAGGATAATAATTTCACATCAACCACATTGAGTAGTTTCTAAGTCATGGTAGTGAAGTGCACTACTATCCTGAATTAGAGACTGCATGTTGCATAGGAAAATTTCCCTTCTTCTGATCGTATCGTTCTTTTCCTAATGTCTAATTTCTTGGTGTTATGAGCGTGTCTAACATCAATCTTTGTTGTTTTCAGAGAAATGAATACTAGGAGAACCATTGGTCAGAGGAGAGGAGGTACAGCTGGTGAAGATAATCAGGTTCCACCCCAGGCTCCAGCTGAAGGAGTGGCTATGCCGGTTAACCCAGCTGGGTTGACTGATGCGGATGTGCGGGCATCTCTGGCCCAGATGGCACAGGCCATCACTATGCAAGCCCAGGCCATGACTGCCCAGGTCAACCGACAAAATGTTCAGAGGGAGAACCCACCGGTTTATAGCATGGCTGAAAGTATAAGAGACTTCACGAGGATGAATCCTCCTATTTTCACGGGGTCTAAGACTTCTGAGGATCCCAGGAGTTTGTGGACAAGGTGCATATGATTTTGGTGGCTCTTGGGGCCAAAGATACTGAGAAGGCTGAGCTGGATTCCTATTAGCTCAAGGATGTACCACAGACTTGGTGCAAGATGTGGCAGGATAGCCGAGCATTGGGCGGAGTTCCGATCACTTGGGAGCTGTTTAAGACAGCTTTCCTGGAGAGATTCTTTCCCAGGGATATTAGGGAGGCAAAGGTTGAGGAGTTTATCAACCTTAAGCAGGGATCAATGACAGTCAGGGAGTATTCCCTAAAGTTTGTTAAACTATCCAGGTATGCTACTTCCCTTGTATCTAATAGCAGGGATGAGATTAGCAGGTTCCTCACATGAATCAATGGAGATCTGGAGGAGGAGTGTTAGTCTGCGATGCTCCATGATAACATGGACCTCTCCAGGTTAATGGTGCATGTCAATCAGGTAGAGTACAGCCGCAAGAAGAGGGTCGTTCGTGATGCTAGGAGGCCTAAGCCTCAAGATCAAGCAGGTCCCAGCCATGGAGGCCACAAAAACAATTTTGGCGTCCATGAGCAGCCCATATTTAAGAAAGGACTCTTCCACCAAGGGGAGTCATGTTCATCCAAGGGTCGCTATGATAGGGATTCCGAGTCCAGAGTTAAGAGAAACAATAAAGTAGATACACCTCAGGAGAGGCCACCTTGTAGGAAGTGTGGCAAACTGCATGGAGGAGAGTGTATGATGGGCTCTAACGCTTGTTACAGTTGTGGCAAACCGGGTCACATGGTGAAAGATTGTCCGAATAGGAGAAGTCAAGAACAAGGGAAAGAGAGAGTTCAGCCTAATGGTCCATGTGGAGAGGCTCCAAGGAGGCAACGATTCTTCGCACTCAAGTATAGGGGTGCAGGGGAAGGCACCTCTGGTGATGCCTCGGGTGCGTAGCCTTAATTAGTCTTTCATATATTTGACTATGTATGGTGTTTATGCACTAGTATAAGGTTGATATGTTTGAGTCTTAATGTTGGTTGCTGATTTGTATGACTTATATGTTGACTTATGTTGTATTCTTTGATGAGACAAGTTTAGGAAAGAATTCCTTAGTCTATTAAAGTGAAGCTACTAGTAGGTTTCAAGGATGTGCACCATCATGTTAATATGTGAATCAGATATTCACCAATGGGAGTATTGAATTACATATGTATGCACACGTTCTATAGGTGACTTACTTATTGTTAGTAAAGAGTAGTGTCATTCGGGGACGAATGTTCCTAAGGGGGGGATAATGTAACAACCCTAAAAAAATGGATATGATAAGTAATGCTTAATGTGTCAAGAATGCCTACGATTAGACCAGGGTTCACACGGATTGATGCGCGTAGAACCAGACCTCGGAACCCTTGCTACAGCCAAACAAACTAACTTGGGGAGTTAGTTGAGCCTGGAAAGGTTGGGTTCAACCATGTAGGGCTCTCGAATACAAAGATTTACTCGAAGGAGTCTTTACCAGACTTAAAAGGGGGAAAGCTTAGGTTTGGAGGGTCTAGGGGTAAAATGGTCTTTTTCCAGGTTAAGGGTAGTATCTTAATTATCCTAAATATATAATTAATTATTTAATAAATAAGGTGGAGGGGCATTTTGGGGAGAGAGGGCCGAAAATGGGCTCTTGAATTGAAGTCTTTCTCAACCCGGGTTCGGACCTAGGTGGAAGCAATGAATTAAAGTGATTTTTAATTAAGTTATTAAATTAATGTAATTAATTAATAATAATTATTCATTAGCTGATTTAAAATAAAATAGAAATCATATTTTTTATAATTAAACAAAACCTTGTTCACTAAGTCCTAAAACTAGACTCCTAAGCCTCATACAACTCCCACTCTCTCACGTTTATCTCTCAACTCTCATGCTCAATCTCTCTTCTTCTTTCTCACGTATTCTCTCTGCCAAAATAAGATACAAGAACAGAAAAATAAATCAAGTTCTTCACACTTGAAGAACTCACACGAAATCACAAGAAAACAAACGTTAATCGCACGTTAGGCTAAGGGATGTTGTCCATCGTGTGGTGTTGACATTGATGAGGCTTAGACGTGATATTGGGTGGAGTTTTTGGGCAGAAAGTCGAGGGTTTAACGTCAAAAAGGTATGTGTTTTCTTCTCTGTTGGTCCCTTTCCCAAGAGACCCCTTAAGGTTCATATTATTCAGTCCGAAAACTAGGATTGTTCCCCTTTGCATGCCCCTGTCACTAGCTCCCAATGAATCGTAGGTTGGGTATGATTGCTGGTAGATTTAGGTGTATGTTATGTTTTCGTGATGAATATGATTATGTTTGTGTACTTGAAATCATATGAAAGACAACCCATGTGTTCGAAATTATGTGCAAGTGTGTGTGTGCAAGTATGTGACAGTGACTAAGGTTCTCGAATTAAGGCTCTAAAAATTTATAATGTTATGGTTGTTATTTTACGTGCATAAACCTATGTAAATCGTGATGTTCATTAAAATGGAAGTGTGGCTGATTTGAGTATCAATCTTTTGGCTAAACGAAACTATGAAAAATGCACCCCAAAACGTGCTAAAAGATCCATGAATTTCCCTAAGAGTTCAAGTGAAAATGTGGGTGAAAATGAGCTGAAAAATGACTAAATTTCCAGCAACTTACAAGTTTGGTTTTGGCTAAACGAATCCATGAAAAATACAGCTAAGAACGTATTGAATGATCTACAAATTACCCTATGAATTCAAGTGTAAATGTTGAAGGAAGTGAGATGAAAAATGTGACAAAATTTCAAGCAAATTATAAGTTTGTTTTCGGATAAACATAGATGAATAAATCTGGAAATTTAAATGGGTATAAATTAGGTGAGGTCATTAGGAATTGAACTCGCGACCTCACCCTTGAAAAGCACTAAAATGTGAATAAAGAAATGGGGCTGAGGGGGTTCGAACTTGGGTGCTCCTGACTGGAAATTAATATATGAAATTAAGAATTGAGAGGAGTGGGATTCGAACCCACATCCTCACAGTCAAAACTTAAGGAAAAACGAAAAGAAAGAAAATGTGAGGTGTGGGAATCGAACCCACGACCTCTTAGGCAGATTAAGGAGGAGAATAAAAGAAAAATAAAGGGGGAGGCGTGTGGGAATCGAACCCACGACCTCTAAGGCAGATTAAGGAGGAGAATAAAAGAAATATAAAGGGGGAGGCGAGTGGGAATCGAACCCACGACCTCTTCGGCAGATTAAGGAGGAGAATAAAAGAAAAATAAAGGGGGAGGCGTGTGGGAATCGAACCCACGACCTCTTAGGCAGATTTAAGGGGGACAATAAAAGAAAAATAAAGCGAGGATGTGGGGGTTTGATCCCACAACCTCATGGTCAACTCGAAATAGACAAGGAGAATTAAATAAAAAAATAAAAGGGGTTGTGGGGGTTCTATCCCACAACCCCTCGGCCAAGTAAGAGGAAATTTGAAGGAGAAAAATAAAGAGGGAATGTTGATATTGGGGCTCGATCTAGGGTACCAATGTCATGTGGACCAAAAATAAAATCATTGAAAAATGTAAATGTTGTCCAAGGGATCCGAAACCGGGTTCCCTTGCCCCAAATTTCGTATTGATACATAAGTCATACGTGAATTAAATATTCAAGAATAATGCTACCTAGTTAGATAGAAATTGAGATCTTGCCATACATACAAGATGCATAATTCTTGTACCACATAATCTTAGGAAGATATGAATCACTTAATGAACTATGAATGAAGCCTCATGGCTTGTATGTATAGACCCATAAGTCTAGCATACGTTTAAAAATAAGTGAACCTAAGATGTATGTAATGAAATGATATAACCCTAGAAGGGTTAGGTAAGAGTGTAAAAGAGACTAAATTGCTAAGTGTATTGTCATACGATGAAATGTATATTATGTAATGAAATGTTGTAACCCTAGAAGGGTTAAGTACTAGTGTAAAACACACTAAATGGCCAAGTGCATTCGCATACGATGAAATGAATATTATGTAATAAAATGATGAAACCCTAGAAGGGTTAAGTACGAATGTAAAACACATAAATAGCCAAGTGCATTGGCATATGATGAGATGAACATTCACGTAAAAAGGGGTGAGTAATTATGAAGAGCAAATGTGCTAATGTTAATGAATGTGGTGACAACATGATATGAGGCTAATGTAAAAGATGAGAGAAATATCAAATGAGCCTAAATAAATGTTACCAAACGTACTCACCTATGAGAGTATAAAGTTAATAAAGAGACTAGTCTCTATGAACAATCTAAAGAAAGTGTTGAGATTAACACACTTAATACTAATGATGAGATGAGAAATTATGTATTGAGCTATGATGTCCTCATACGAGAAGCCAGCTTCCATGACGTATGAGTTAAATGTAATGGAACTTTATACTGAGCACCAATAGACTAACTATGAGCGGGTGATGCCTTCTTTCTGAAAGGGCGGAGGTTCACGTAACTCTCATGAGATGAGACTGTCCAGCATGCCGGGTATGGGTCTCCTTATATCTCCTAGTCTTTGAACCTATACTACTAATATAGGGATCTGGCGGGGTTCAATTCCCATGTACGCTAGCATGTTTTGGTTCACTTTGGCCAGTCATTCCACCTCTTTTTGGTGTGGGGTTTCATGACACTGGATTTCATGATGCTCATATGATCTATGTCGGTTAAAGTTAAAGTTCCCAATGAATGAATAAGGCCAGCCTCAAACGATGCACATAATGAAATGAATGATACCAAAAGTGTTAGGATAGGATGATCAAGATGTGAGTTAGACTCAAGCAATGACATTAGGTCATTCTTGGTCATTGCACAGCGAACTCGATTAAAGTCTTAAACTACATCCTAGGTATAGCTGGTGTCCACACTAGCCTATGAACGAAATGAAATGAAGTACGTATGAATGAATGAAACAGACTCTGTGTTTGCTAATGAAGACTCCCTAGTTGAGGTACCATATTTTGAGCCCTCATTTTGGGAAGTCTTAATGACAAGTCCATGATTCCAAGGTCTCATGGCATATGAATGAATGATTAGAAAGATGTTATGTTTTATATGCAATATGATATGTGCAAGATTTTATGTGCTGTGTGCAATATGATAAGTATGATGATGCATGTTACTCTCATGGCATGACTTTCCTAATCCAAATTTGGAAAGCTCAGTGACTTTCCTAATCCAAATTTGGAATGTTCACTGACTTTCCTAATCCAAATATGGAAAGCTCACTAACTTCCTAATCCCAATTTGGCCAGTCCACTGACTTGACTTTCCATAATCATGTTGTTAAGAAAGAGCTATTCTTACTCATGCATGTCGTTGGTGTGTGCTTGCATATACCCATACTTAGTACAAGTGTGTACTAATCCCATACAACTCTATATTTGTAGGTGCAAGCACAGGTGGACGCTAGAGCTTATAGGTTGACCTTGCAGCTATTCGGACGTGGAGCTTTCATCCGAACTTGGTAGGCCCTCATGCTTTAGAGAATGTCTACCGTTATTATCTAGCTTAGATATATGCTTTATCTAGTGGAGCATGTTCCACTAGTGTTTTTTTCCACTTTCATTTCAGACTTTGTATTCGTATCGTTTTGGCAAAAATACGTTTAATGCAATTATGAGTTGTTTCTTTCATTTGATTATCTCTACATTAGATGGTTTATTTGTGAACTCCTATGATGTTAAGTATAATATGTTTCACATGAAATAAGAAAACAAAAAGTTCAAATTTTACGCTAAAAATTAACCTAGATGAAGTAACGATGACGTATGTAGGATTGTCTGCGACCTCTGAGAGGTCAACGACGCCGATCTCGTCTGGTGTCTAGACTCCGGTTGGTATCAGAGCACTAGGTTAAATTTCGAGGATAATAAGTTCACATCAACCAGATTGAGTAGTTTCTAAGTCATGGTAGTGAAGTGCACAACTATCTTGAATTAGAGACTGCATGATGCGTAGGAAAATTTCACTTCTTCTGATCTTATCATGCTTTTCCTAATGTCTAATTTCTTGGTGTTATGAGTGTGTCTAACATCAATCTTTGTTGTTTTCAGAGAATGAATACTAGGAGAACCATTGGTCAGAGGAGAGGAGGTACAACTGTTGGGGACAATCAGGTTCCACCCCAGGATCCAGCTGAAGGAGTGGCTATGCCGGTTAACCCATATGGGTTGACTGATGCGGAGGTGCGGGCATCTCTGGTCCAGATGGCACAGGCCATCACTATGCAGGTCCAAGCCATGACTGCCCAGGTCAACCGACAGAATGTTCAGAGGGAGAACCCACCGGTTCGTAGCATGGCTGACAGGCTGAGAGACTTCACGAGGATGAATCCTCCTATTTTCACGGGGTTTAATACTTCTTAGGATCCCCAGGAGTTTGTAGATGAGGTGCGTAATAATTTGGTGGCTATGGGGGCCACAGATACTAAGAAGGTTGAGCTGGCTTTCTATCAGCTCAAGGTTGTAGCACAGACTTGGTGCAAGATGTGACAGGATAGCCGAGCTTTGGGCCGAGTTCCGGTCACTTGGAAGTTGTTTATGACATCTTTCCTGGAGAGATTCTTTCCCAGGGAGATGACGGAGGCAAAGGTTGAGGAATTTATCAAACTTCAGCAGGGATCAATGACAGTCAGGGAGTATTCCCTGAAGTTTGTTAAACTATCCAGGTATGCTACTTCCCTTGTATCTAACAGCAGAGATGAGATGAGCAGGTTCCTCACAGGAATCAATAGAGATCTGGAGGAGGAGTGTCGGTCTGCGATGCTCCATGATAACATGGACCTCTCCAGGTTAATGGTGCATGTCCAGCAGGTAGAGTACAGCCGTAAGAAGAGGGTTGTTTGTGATGCTAGGAGGCCTAAGCCTCAAGATCAGGCAGCTCCCATGGAGGCCACAAAAACAATTTTGGCATCCGTGAGCAGCCCAGGTTTAAGAAGGGACTCTCCCACCAAGGGGAGTCAAGTTCATCCAAGGGTCGCTATGATAGGGATTCCAAGTCCAGAGTTAAGAGAAACAATGAAGTAGATACACCTCAGGAAAGGCCACCTTGCAGGAAGTGTGGCAAACTGCATGGAGGAGAGTGTATGATGGGCTTTAATGCTTGTTACATTTGTGGCAAACCGGGTCACATGGTGAAAGATTGTTCAAATAGGAGAAGTCAAGAACAAGGGAAGGAGAGAGTTCAGCCTAATGGTCCAAGTGAAGAGGCTCCAAGGAGGCAACGATTCTTCGCACTCAAGTATAGGGGTGCAGGGGAAGGCACCTCTGGTGAAGCCTCGGGTGCGTAGCCTTAATTTGTCTTTCATATATTTAAATGTGTATGGTGTTTATGCACTAGTATGAGGTTAATATGTTTGAGTCATCATGTTGGTTGCTGATTTGTATGACTTATATGTTGACTTATGTTGTATGCTTTGATGAGACTAGTTTAGGAAAGAATTCCTTAGTCTATTAAAGTGAAACTACTAGTAGGTTTCAAGGATGTGCACCATCATGTTAATATGTGAATCAGATATTCACCAATGGGAGTATTGAATTACATATGTATGCATAACTTCTATAGATGACTTACTTATTGTTAGTAAAGATTAGTGTCATTCGGGGACGAATGTTCCTAAGGGGGGGGGGGTATAATGTAACAACCCTAAAAAATGGATATGATAAGTAATGCTTAATGTGTCAAGAATGCCTACGATTAGACCAGGGTTCACACAGATTGATGCGCTTAGAACCAGAACTCGGAACCCTTGCTATTGCCAAGCCAACTAACTTTAGGAGTTAGTTGATCTTGGAAAGGTTGGGTCCAACCATGTAGGGCTCTCGAATACGAAGATTTACTCGAAGGAGTCTTTATCGGACTTAAAAAGGGGAAATCTTAGGTTTGGAGGGTCTAGGGGTAAAATGGTCTTTTTCCAGGATAAGGGTAGTATTTTAATTACCCTAAATATATAATTAATTATTTAATTAATAAGGTGGAGGGGCATTTTTGTGAGAGAGGGACGAAAATGGGCTCTTAAAGTAAAGTCTTGCTCCACCCGGGTTCGAACCTAGGTGGAAGCAATGAATTAAAGTGATTTTTATTTAAATTATTAAATTAATGTAATTAATTAATAATTATTATTCATTATATGATTTAAAATAAAATAGAAATCAGATTTTTTATAATTAAACAAAACCTTGTTGACGAAGTCCTAAAACTAGACTCCTAAGACTCATACAACTCCCACTCTCTCACGTTTATGTCTCAACTCTCACGCTCAATCTCTCTTATTCTTTCTCACGTATTCTCTCTGCCAAAATAAGATACAAGAACAGAAAAATAAATCAAGTTCTTCACACTTTAAGAACTTACACGAAGTCACATGAAAACAAACGTTAATCGGACGTTAGGCTAAGGGAGGTTGTCCGTCGTGTGGTGTTGACATTGAGGAGAATTAGACGTGATCTTGGGTGGAGGTTTTGGGAAGCAAGTCGAGGGTTTAACGTCAAAAAGGTATGGGTTTTCTTCTCTCTTGGTCCCTTTCCCAAGAGACCCCTTAAGGTTCAGATTCTTCAGTCCGAAAACTAGGATTGTTCCCCTTTGCATGCCCTTGTCACTAGATCCCAATGAATCGTAGGTTGGTTATGATTGCTGGTAGATTTGGTGTATATTATGTTTTCAGGATGAATATGATTATCTTTGTGTACTTGAAATGGTATGAAAGACAACCCATGTGTTCGAAATTATGTGCAACTGTGTGTGTGCAAGTATGTGATAGTGACTAAGGTTCTCGAATTAAGGCTCCAAATATTTATAATGTTATGGTTGTTATTTTACGTGCATAAACCTATGTAAATCGTGATGTTTATCAAAATGGAAGTGTGGCTGATTTGAGTATCAATCTTTTGGCTAAACGAATCTATGAAAAATGCACCCAAAACGTGTTAAAAGATCTATGAATTTCCCTAAGAGTTCAAGTGAAAATGTGGGTGAAAATGAGCTGAAGAAAGACTAAATTTCAAGCAACTTACAAGTTTGATTTTGGCTAAACGAATCCATGAAAAATGCACCTAAGAACGTATTGAATGATCTACAAATTACTCTATGAATTCAAGTGTAAAAGTTGAAGGAAGTGAGCTGAAAAATATGACAAAATTTCCAGCAAATTATAAGTTTGTTTTCGGCTAAACATAGATGAATAAATCTGGAAATTTAAATTGGTATAAATTAGGTGAGGTCATTAGGAATCGAACTCGCGATCTCACCCTTGAAAAGCACTAAAATGTGAATAAAGAAATGGGGCTGAGGGGGGTCGAACTTGGGTGCTCCTGACTGGAAATTAATATATGAAATTAAGAATTGAGAGGAGTGGGATTAGAATCCACAACCTCACAGTCAAAACTTAAGAAAAAATGAAAACAAAGAAAATGTGAGGTGTGGGAATCGAACCCACGACCTCATAGGCAGATTAAAGAGGAGAATAAAAGAAAAATAAAGGGGGAGGCATGTGGGAATCGAACCCACGACCTCTTAGGCAGATTAAAGAGGATAATAAAAGAAAATTAAAGGGGGAGGCGTGTGGGAATCGAACCCACGACCTCTTAGGTAGTTTAAGGAGGAGAATAAAAGAAAAATAAAGGGGGAGGCGTGTGGGAATCGAACCCACGACCTGTTAGGCAGATTTAGGAAGAGAAAAAAAGAAAAATAAATGGGGAGGCATCTGGGAATAGAATCCACGACCTCTTAGGCAGATTTAAGGAGGAGAATAAAAGAAAAATAAAGAGAGGCTATGGGGTTTTTATCCCACAACCTCATGGTCAACTCGAAATAGACAAGGAGAATTAAATAAAAAAATAAAAGGTGATGTGGTAGTTCGATCCCACAACCCCTCAGCCAAGTAAGAGGAAATTCAAAGGAGAAAAATAAAGAGGGAATGTTGATGTTGGGGCTCGATCTAGGGTCCCAATGTCATGTGGAACAATAATAAAATAAATGAAAAATGTAAGTGTTGTCCAAGGGATTCGAAACCGGGTTCCCTTGCCCCAAATTTCATATTGATACATAAGTCATACGTGAATTAAATATTCAAGAACAATGCTACCTACTTAGATCGAAATTGACATCTTGGCATACATGCAAGATGCATAAGTCTTGTACCACATAATCTTAGGAAGATATGAATCACTTTAACGAACTATGAATGAAGCCTCATGGATTGTATGTATAGACCCATAAGTCTAGCATACGTTTAAAAATAAGTGAACCTAAGATGTATGTAATGAAATGATATAACCCTAAAAGGGTTAGGTAAGAGTGTAAAACACACTAAATGGCCAAGTGTATTGGCATAAGATGAAATGAATATTATGTAATGAAATGATGTAACCCTAGAAAGGTTAAGTACGAGTGTAAAACACACTAAATGGCCAAGTGCATTGGCATACGATGAAATGAATATTATGTAATGAAATGATGAAACCCTAGAAGGGTTAAGAAAGAATGTGAAACACACAAATGGCCAAGTGCATTGGCATATGATGAGATGAACATTCACGTAAAAAAGGGTGAGTAATTATGAAGAGAAAATGTGCTAATGTTAATGAATATGGTGACAACATGATATGAGGCTAATGTAAAAGATGAGAGAAATCTCAAATGAGCCTAAATAAATGTTACCAAATGTACTCACCTATGAGAGTGCAAAGTTAATGAAGAGACTAGTCTCTATGAACACTCTAAAGAAAGTATTGAGATTAACACACTTAATACTAATGATGAGATAAGAAATCATTTATTGAGCTATGATGTCCTCATACTAGAAGCCAGCTGACGTATGAGTTGAATATAATGGAACTTTATACTGAGCACCGAAAGACTAGCTATGAGCGGTGATGCCTTCTTTTGGGAAGGGCGGAGGTTCACGTAACTCTCATGAGATGAGACTGTCCGGCATGCCGGGTATAGGTCTCCTTATATCTCCTACTCTTCGAAAATATACTGCCAGTATAGGGATCTGGCGGGGTTCAATTCCCATGTACGCTAGCATGTTTTGGGTCACTTTGGCCGGTTATTCCACCTCTTTTCGATGTGGGGTTTCATGACACTGGATTTCATGATGCTCATATGATCTATGTCGGTTAAAGTTAAAGTTCCCAATGAATGAATAAGGCCACCCTCAAATGATGCACATAATGAAATGAATGATACCAAAGATGTTAGGATAGGATGATCAAGATGTGAGTTAGACTCAAGCAATGACATTAGGTCATTCTTGGTCATTGCACAGCGAACTCGATTAAAGTCTTAAACTACATCCTAGGTATAGCTGGTGTTCACACTAGCCTATGAACGAAATGAAATGAAGTACGTATGAATGAATGAAACAGACTCTGTGTTTGCTAATGAAGACTCCCTAGTTGAGGTCCCATATTTTGAGCCCTCATTTTGGGAAGTCTTAATGACAAGTCCATGATTCCAAGGTCTCATGGCATATGAATGAATGATATGAAAGATGTTATGTTTTATATGCAATATGATATGTGCTATGTGTAAGATTTTATGTGCTATGTGCAATATGATAAGTATGATGATGCATGTTACTCTCATGGCATGACTTTCCTAATCCAAATTTGGAAAGCTCAGTGACTTTCCTAATCCAAATTTGGAAAGGTCACTGACTTTCCTAATCCCAATTTTGCAAGTCCACTGACTTGACTTTCTATAATCATGTTGTTAGGAAAGAGCTATTCTTACTCATGCATGTCTTTGGTGTGTGCTTGCATATAACCATACTTAGCACAAGTGTGTGCTAATCCCATACAACTCTATACTTTTAGGTGCAGGCACAGGTGGACGCTAGAGCTTACAGGTTGACGTGACAGCTATCCAGACGTGAAGCTTTCATCCAGACTTGGTAGGCCCTCATGCTTTCGAGAATGTCTACCGTTATTATCTAGCTTAGATGTAGGCTTTAGCTAGTGGAGCATGTTCCACTAGTGTTTCTTTCCACTTTCATTTCAGACTTTGTATAGGTGTCCTTTTGGCAAAAATACATTTAATGCAATTATGAACTATTTCTTTCATTTGATTATATGTACAGTAGATGGTTGATTTGTGAACGCCTATGATGTTAAGTATAATATGTTTCACATGAAATAAGAAAACAAAAAGTTCAAATTTTCCACTAAAAATTAACCTAGATGAAGTAACGATGACGTATGTAGGCTTGTCTGAGACCTCTGAGAGGTCAACGATGCCGGTCTCGTCTGGGGTCTAGACTCCTGTTGGTATCAAAGTACTAGGTTAAATTTCGAGGATAATAAGTTCACATCAAACAGATTGAGTAGTTTCTAAGTTATGGTAGTGAAGTGCACAACTATTCTTAATTAGAGACTGCATGATGCGTAGGAAAATTTCCCATCTTCTGATCTTATCGTGCTTTTCCTAATGTCTAATTTCTTGGTGTTATGAGTGTGTCTAACATCAATCTTTGTTGTTTTTAGAGAATGAATAATAGGAGAACCATTGGTCAGAGGAGAGGAGGTACAACTGCTGGGGACAATCAGGTTCAACCCTAGGCTCCAGCTGAAGGAGTGGCTATGCCGGTTAATCCAGCTGGGTTGACTGATGCGGAGGTGCGGGCATCTCTGGCCCAGATGGCACAGGCCATCACTCTGCAGGCGCAGGTCATGACTGCCCAGGTCAACCGACAAAATGTTCAGAGGGAGAACCCACCGGTTCGTAGCATGGTTGACAGGCTGAGAAACTTCACGAGGATGAATCCTCCTATTTTCACGGAGTCTATGACTTCTGAGGATCTCCAAGAGTTTGTGGATGAGGTGCATAAGATTTTGGTGGCTATGGGGGCCACAAACACTGAGAAGGCTAAGTTGGCTTCCTATCAGCTTAAGGATGTAGCACAGACTTGGTGCAAGATGTGGCAGGATAGCCGAGCTCTGGGCGGAGTTCCGGTCACTTGGGAGCTATTTAAGACAGCTTTCCTGGAGAGATTCTTTCCCAGGGAGATGAGGGAGGCAAGGTTGAGGAGTTTATCAACCTTAAGCAGGGATCAATGACTGTCAGGGAGTATTCCCTAAAGTTTGTTAAACTATCCAGGTATGCTACTTCCCTTGTATCTAACATCAGGGATGAGATGAGCAGGTTCCTCATAGGAATCAACGGAGATCTGGGGGAGGACTGTCGGTCTTCGATGCTCCATGATAACATGGACCTCTCCAGGTTAATGGTGCATGTCCAGCAGGTAGAGGACAGCTCCAAGAAGAGGGGCATTCGTGATGTTAGGAGGCCTAAGCCTCAAGATCAGGCAGGTCCCAACCATGGAGGCCACAAAAACAATTTTGGCATCCGTGAGCAACCCAGGTTTAAGAAGGGACTCTCCCACCACAGGGAGTCAAGTTCATCCAAGGGTCTCTATGATAGGGATTCCGAGTCCAGAGTTAAGAGAAACAATGAAGTAGATACACCTCAGGAGAGGCCACCTTGCAGGAAGTGTGGCAAACTGCATGGAGGAGAGTGTATGATGGGCTCTAACGCTTGTTACATTTGTGGCAAACCGGGTCACATGGTGAAAGATTGTTCGAATAGGAGAAGTCAAGAACAAGGGAAGGAGAGAGTTCAGCCTAATGGTCCAAGTGAAGAGGCTCAAAGGAGGCAAAATTCTTCGCACTCAATTCTAGGGGTGCAGGGGAAGGCACCTCTGGTGAAGCCTCGGGTGCGTAGCCTTAATTAGTCTTTCATATATTTAAATGTGTATGGTGTTTATGCACTAGTATGAGGTTAATATGTTTGAGTCATCATGTTGTTTGCTTATTTGTATGACTTATATGTTGACTTATGTTGTATGCTTTGATGAGACTAGTTTAGGAAAGAATTCGTTAGTCTATTAAAGTGAAGCTACTAGTAGGTTTCAAGGATGTGCACCATCATGTTAATATGTGAATCTGATATTCACCAATGGGAGTATTGAATTACATATGTATGCGTAAGTTCTATAGATGACTTACTTATTGTTAGTAAAGAGTAGTGTCATTCGGGGACGAATGTTCCTAAGGGGGGGGCGGCATAATGTATCAACCCTAAAAAAATAGATATGATAAGTAATGCTTAATGTGTCAAGGATGCCTACGATTAGACCAGGGTTCACACGTATTGATGCGCGTAGAACCATACCTCAAAACCCTTGCTATAGCCAAGCCAACTAACTTGGGGAGTTATTTGAGATTGGAAAGGTTGGGTCCAACCATGTAGGGCTCTCGAATACGAAGATTTACTCGAAGGAGTCTTTACTAGACTTAAAAAGGGGAAATCTTAGATTTGGAGGGTCTAGGCGTAAAATGGTCTTTTTCCAGGATAAGGGTAGTATCGTAATTACCCTAAATATATAATTGATTATTTAATTAATAAGGTGGAGGGTCATTTTAGGGAGAGAGGGCCGAAAATGGGCTCTTGAGGTGAAGTCTTGCTCCACCCGGGTTGGAACCTAGGTGGAAGCAATGAATTAAAGTGATTTTTATTTAAGTTATTAAATTAATGTAATTAATTAATTATTATTATTTATTAGATGATTTAAAATAAAATAGAAATCAGATTTTTTATAATCAAACAAAACCTTGTTGACGAAGTCCTAAACCTAGACTCCTAAGCCTCATACAACTCCCACTCTCTCACGTTTATCTCTCAACTGTCACGCTCAATCTCTCTTCTTATTTCTCACGTATTCTCTCTGCCAAAATAAGATACAAGAACAGAAAAATAAATCAAGTTCTTCATAGTTGAAGAACTCACATGAAATCACAAGAAAACAGACGTTAATCGCACGTTAGGCTAAGGGAGGTTGTTCGTCTTGTGGTGTTAACATTGAGGAGAATTAGACGTGATCTTGGGTGGAGGTTTTGGGCAGCAATTTGAGGGTTTAACGTCAAAAAGGTATGGGTTTTCTTCTTTCTTGGTCCCTTTCCCAAGAGACCCCTTAAGGTTCAGATTATTCAGTCCAAAAACTAGGATTGTTCCCCTTTGCATGCCCCTGTCACTAGCTCCCAATGAATCGTAGGTTGGGTATGATTGCTGGTAGATTTAGGTGTATATTATGTTTTCATGATGAATATGATTATGTTTGTGTACTTGAAATCGTAGAAAGACAACCCATGTGTTCGAAATTATGTGCAAGTGTGTGTGTGCAAGTATGTGACAGTGAATAAGGTTCTCGAATTAAATCTCCAAAAATTTATAATGTTATGGTTGTTATTTTACGTGCATAAACCTATGTAAATCGTGATGTTTATCAAAATGGAGGTGTGGCTGATTTGAGTATCAATCTTTTGGCTAAACAAATCTATGAAAAATGCACCCCAAAACGTGTTAAAAGATCTATGAATTTCCCTAAGAGTTCAAGTGAAAATGTGGGTGAAAATAATCTGAAAAAAGACTAAATTCAAGCAACTTACAAGTTTGGTTTTGGCTAAACGAATCCATGAAAAATGCACCTAAGAACGTATTGAATGATCTACAAATTACCCTATGAATTCAAGTGTAAATGTTGAATGAAGTGAGCTGAAAAATGTGACAAAATTTCCAGCAAATTATAAGCTTGCTTTCGGCTAAACATAGATGAATAAATCTGGAAATTTATATGGGTATAAATTAGGTGAGGTCAATAGGAATCGAACTCGCGACCTCACCCTTCAAAAGAACTAAAACGTGAATAAATAAATGGGGCTGAGGGGGTTCGAACTTGGGTGCTCCTGGCTGGAAATTAATATATCAAATTAAGAATTGAGAGGAGTGGGATTCGAACCCACATCCTCACAGTCAAAACTTAAGAAAAAACAAAAAGAAAGAAAATGTGAGTTGTGGGAATCAAACCCATGACCTCTTAGGCAGATTAAGGAGGAGAACAAAAAATAAATAAACAGGGAAGCATTTGGGAATCGAACCCACGACCTCTTAGGCAGATTAAGGAGGAGAATAAAAGAAAAATAAAGGGGGAGGCGTGTGGGAATCGAACCCACGACCTCTTAGGCAGATTAAGGAGGAGAATAAAAGAAAAATAAAGGGGGAGGCGTGTGGAAATCGAACCCACGACCTCTTCGGCAGATTAAGGAGGAGAATAAAAGAAAAATAAATGGGGAGGCATGTGGGAATTAAACCCACGACCTCTTAGGCAGATTTAAGGAGGAGAATAAAAGAAAAATAAGGAGAGGCTGTGCGGATTTGATCCCACAACCTCATGGTCAACTCGAAATAGACAAGGAGAATTAAATAAAAAAATAAAAGGGGTTGTGGGAGTTCGATCCCACAACCCCTCGGCCAAGTAAGAGGAAATTAAAAGGAGAAAAATAAAGAGGGAATTTTGATGTTGGGGCTCGATCTAGGGTCCCAATGTCATGTGGAACAAAAATAAAATCAATGAAAAATGTAAGTGTTGTCCAAGGGATTCAAAACCGGGTTCCCTTGCCCCAAACTTCGTATTGATACATAAGTCATACGTGAATTAAATATTGAAGAATAATTCTACCTACTTAGATCGAAATCGAGATCTTGGCATACATACAAGATGCATAAGTCTTGTACCACATAATCTTAGGAAGATATGAATCACTTTAACGAACTATGAATGAAGCCTCATGGATTGTATGTATAGACCCATAAGTCTAGCATACGTTTAAAAATAAGTGAACCTAAGATGTATGTAATGAAATGATATAACCCTAAAAGGGTTAGGTAAGAGTGTAAAACACACTAAATGGCCAAGTGTATTCGCATACGATGAAATGAATATTATGTAATGAAATAATGTAACCCTAGAAGGGTTAAGTACGAGTGTAAAACACACTAAATGACCAAGTGCATTGGGATACGATGAAATGAATATTATGTAATAAAATTATGAAACCCTAGAAGGGTTAAGTAAGAATGTGAAACACACAAATGGCCAAGTGCATTGGCATATGATGAGATGAACATTCACGTAAAAAGGGGTGAGTAATTATGAAGAGCAAATGTGCTAATGTTAATGAATGTGGTAACAACATGATATGAGGCTAATGTAAAAGATGAGGGAAATCTCAAATGAGCCTAAATAAATATTACCAAACGTACTCACCTATGAGAGTGTAAAGTTAATGAAGATCCCAGTCTCTATGAACACTCTAAAGAAAGTATTGAGATTAACACACTTAATACTAATGATGAGATGAGAAATCATCTATTGAGCTATGATGTCCTCATACTAGAAGCCAGCTTCCATGACGTATGAGATGAAGATAATGGAACTTTATACTTAGAACCGATAGACTAGCTATGAGCGGTGTTGCCTTCTTTCGGGAAGGGCGGAGGTACATGTAACTCTCATGAGATGAGACTGTCCGGCAATCCGGGTATAGGTCTCCTTATATCTCCTAGTCTTCGAAAATATTCTGCCAATATAGGGATCTGGCGGGGTTCAATGCCTATGTACGCTAGCATGTTTTGGGTCACTTTGGCCGGTTATTCCACCTCTTTTCGGTGTGGGGTTTCATGACACTGGATTTCATGATGCTCACATGATCTATGTCAGTTAAAGTTAAAGTTACCAATGAATGAATGAGGCCATCCTCAAATGATTCACATAATGAAATGAATAATACCAAAGGTGTTAGGATAAGATGATCAGGAGGTGAGTTAGACTCAAGCAATGACATTAGGTCATTCTTGGTCATTGCACATCGAACCCGATGAAAGTCTTAAACTACATCATAGGTATAGCTGGTGTTTACACTAGCCTATGAACGAAATGAAATAAAGTGTGTATGAATGAATCAAGCAGACTCTGTGTTTGCTAATGAAGACTCCCTAGTTGAGGTACCATATGTTGAGACCCTATTTTGGGAAGTCTTAATGACAAGTCCATGATTCCAAGGTCTCATGGCATATGAATGAATGATATGAAAGATGTTATGTGCTATATGTAATATGATATGTGCTATGTGTAAGATTTTATGTGCTGTGTGCAATATGATAAGTATGATGATGCATGTTACTCACATGGCATGAATTTCCTAATCCAAATTTGGAAAGCTCACTGACTTTTCTAATCCAAATTTGGAAAGCTCACTGACTTTCCTAATCCAAATTTGGAAAGCTCACTAACTTTCCTTATCCCAATTTGGCAAGTCCACTGACTTGACTTTCCATAATCATATTATTAGGAAAGAGCTAATCTTAATCATGCATGTCCTTTGTGTGTGCTTGCATATACCAATACTTATTACAAGTGTGTACTAATTCCATACAACTCTACATTTTTAGGTGCAGGTGCAGGTGGACGCTAGAGCTTACAGGTTGACGTTGCAGCTATTCGGACGTGGAGCTTTCATCCGGACTTGGTAGGACCTCATGCTTTCGAGGATGTCTATCGTTATTATCTAGCTTAGCTGTAGGCTTTAGCTAGTGGAGCATGTTCCACTAGTGTTTCTTTCCACTTTCATTTCAGACTTTGTATTGGTGCCGTTTTGGCAAAAATACGTTTAATGCAATTATGAGCTGTTTCTTTCATTTGATTATCTCTACATTAGATGGTTGATTTGTGAACGCCTATGATGTTAAGTATAATATGTTTCACATGAAATAAGAAAACAAAAAGTTCAAATTTTCCGCTAAAAATTAACCTAGATGAAGTAACGATGACGTATGTAGGCTTGTCTGCGACCTCTGAGAGGTCAACGACGCCGGTCTCGTCTGGGGTCTAGACTCCAGTCGTGACATAACATTGTGGAGAACTTTCACAGATAGCTCGGTAATAAATCCTTAGCTCCAGGACCTACTGCAACTGTTCGATCTGGTGGGATAATCACCTTCAACTTTCCATTTACATTTTCTTTACGTATCTTTTGGATTGAAAGCCCTATTGTCTTTCCTCTTCCCTTCCTCTTTTTTTCTTTAACAATACATAAAGATATCAAAATATATGTAAATAAAACATATATGATCTAGAGATTTTGAAGAGATACAATTTAACAAATGGATAAACTTACCTGGAGGCGGGATTGCACTTACATTGGCAATTTCATTATCATTAGAAATAAGCATACTTTTCATCATGGTTGGCTGCAACCACAACAACAACAAACCTAGTAATATCCCACTACATGATTAGTTGCAACATACTATAATATTATATAAATAAATACTAGTCAAAAGTACAAATCATGAATTAAAAGATAGCAATTAACAAAAAAAAAAGAAATACCAAAATGATAAAATAATAAAATAATGTTCAAAAATTGAGACAAACAAGTAAAGCTTCTAAGCATAAATATAAAGAAATGTGGGAAAACTAGAAAATATAAATTAATTGTTTCGATAAGTGAAAAACAAAACTTCTACAGACAAACTTATTCAAACAAATTTTATATTGATGACAAGTTGAAAATGAAAACCAATCATCATCCTGAACTTCATCATATTCACTAGTATCTTCATCTATTGCAGAATCACTGAAGTAATCTACATTTTCGTGATCAGGCTCATCTACAACCACTAAGTCGGCTTCTTCCTCGTTATTGAGAGGTTCTTCAACACTTAATCCATCAATATCTTCTCTTTCTAATATGATGTTATCATGCTCCAACTCTACTACTTGAATTGTTTCTCCTCTTTCAACTAAGTCAATCAGTTGATATTGTTCCATTTCATCTTTTTGTTTGGGAAGATCATACAAAATGTTTTGGTCTTACCCTTATCTCTTAATGCCATTGTTCACATTGACAATGTTTCACATAATACACGGATTGAGCCTGTGAGCCTAGAATGAATGGATCACTTGTGTAATGAAGTTGTGTTATATCTACACAGACAAATCCATATTCATCTTTTTTGTAACCTCCACTTTAACTACGACCTCGAGGAGGAACTTCAAACCAATCACATTGAAATAACATAACGGATTTATTGTTCATATATTGGATCTCTAAAATTCTTCTTATCCTTCCAAAATAATTAATATTTCCTATATGTTCATCACTCTTCACAACCACACCACTATTTTGAGTTTTCAAACCTAGCTCATATTCCATTGTTTGAAATCGAGAACCATTCAAGATATATCCGCTATAACAAAAAACTCGAGGATCTGGAGGCCTTGCAAATATTAGTAATTCGGTTATCACCATTTTCCTTTAATTGTATCACTTGTAGTATTTTAATTACAAAATCACAAATAATATTAATGTTTTTTTTAAGAAATAAATAATATTAATGTTATTTAAAAGAATAAATTTGCTAATCATCAAATGAATGATTTTACCTTTTTTTTAAACCATAAAAGAAATTCCTCCTTGTGTCTCTTTGCTACATTTCTAAAAATCTGCTTTGTTAAAGTTTCTACATGTTCCCTATAGATTGTGGAGATTTGAAAAAAAAAATCAAAAAAAAAATATAATTGTTAAGTGCTTGTATGAAATTTATTTAAAGGTGAACATATCATACTCAATCCAAGGTCGGACTTCCTCACAATTTTGGAGAATGTAAAAATGCCTGATTGATTTCTAAAGTATTAAAATTAGTCCAGAAACCCCCTGCTAGTGGTTTACCATGACAAATAAATATTGATAAACTATTGTTATCAATGTTAGAAGAATAAGAATTCTTATCTTTATGATTTTGCGTTGTTTCCATATCGCTCAAATATCTAGAGAACAATGTAATGCATTGCCCTGTAATATGACCCTCAACAATTGATCCTTCTACACAATAATTGTTGCGTACATAACCTTTCACGGTTCGCAGAAATCTATGAAGAAAAATATTAATATTTGAATAAATTTAAATTAAAATAAAATATTTAAAAAGTAAGAAACCAACTTTTTAATGTAATACATCCATCGAAATTGAACAGGATTACCAAACTTTGCCTAATGACCGAGAGCTAGATGGCAACCTAACCGAGTACGTGTGAATTGCCAAATGAACAATAACATCAAAGAACGCCGGCATGAGCACACATTAGAATTTACATAATCTCACCTGTATGCTTTTGTCTAGTTGATCTAGCTTCTCCATAGATAACTGTTTAGAATAAAAATCATTAAAGAACAATGAGAATTCAATTAATGGGTCATCTGAATCTTTTGGTAAAATTTCTTTAATGATAAGTGGTACTATAAGTTGATAAAGAACATGATGATCATGACTTTAAAGCCCAAAATTTTTAGGTTCCTTGATACAGCGGCTAACGTTAGAAGCGTAAGCATCGGGAAACTTAACTTCTTTGATGAGCTGACAAAATTGAATACGTTCGGCCTTAGACATTGTATAACTTGCTAGAGGAAGTATGTATTTATCCCAACTTTTGATTGGATGAAGGGACTTTTTGATCTTCATTTCTTGTTAGTCCAATCGAGATTTCAGGGTGTCCTTTGTTTTTACTTCAATATCCAACAACGTACCTAACACACTTTCACTAATATTCTTTTCAATGTGCATCACATCCAAATTATGTCTCAACAATAAAGTGTGCCAATATGGAAGTTCAAAGAATATACTTTTCTTTTTCCAATTATCATGTCTTTCAGTATCTCATTTTCTTTTCCTTGTGTTGTCATCAGCAGGCCTTTGCAAAGAGGTATTATGTTGCACAAGCACATCTTCACCACTCAAAGCATGTGGTGCAATAATTTCTTCCTTTGTTTTATCGAAAAAACTTTTATTTCGATGATAAGGATTATTCATCTCCAAGAACCTACAATGACCCATATAACATTGCTTTCGATCATGTTTCAAGTAATAAGAGCAAGTATGCACATGAAAAACTGGACAAGCTAATTTACCTTTAGTGCTACAACTAGATAAAATACCATAAGCAGGAAAATCATTGATTGTCGACAACAATGAAGCATGTAATTGAAAATTTTGTTTCATAAAAGCATCATAAGTCTCAATTCCACCCCCCCATAAGTTTTTCAAATCATCAACCAAACATTGGAGATACACGTCAATATACATATTAGGACCTTTCGGTCCAGGAATAAGTAAAGACAACAAAAGATTAGATTGTTTTATGCATAGCCACGGGGGAAGATTATATTGAATCAAGATAATTATCCACATGCTAGATGAATTACTCATTGAACCAAAAGCATTAAAACCATCTAAATCAAGTACAAATCTTACACTACGAGGATCTGAAGCAAAATTTTGATATTTTTCATCAAAACTTTTCCATGCCAGTGAGTCAGCAAGATGTCGTAACACTCCATCATCAACTCTTTCATACTTATGCCACCTAATTTCTTTTGTGGTTCCTTTTGTCATAAACAATCATTGTAATCTAGGTATAATAGGAAAGTATCTAATAATCTTTCTAGAAATTCTTTTCTTTTTGTTATTCAAATTACATGAAGCAACCTCACTATTGGAATCTTTTCCTTTTCTCATTTTCCATTTTTTTTTCACCACATTTAGGACATTTTTCAAGATCCGCATATTCCTTTCTATATAAGATACAATTATAAACGCATGCATCTATCTTCACATAATCTAAACCCAATTTTTTTATTATCTGTTGAACTTCGTAAATGGAATCTGAGAGCACATTTTCTTTAGGTAAAATATCACTAAGTAATTTCAATAAAAAGCCAAATGAAGTATTACTCCATACATTCATACACTTCATTTGAAAAAGACGCACTATAAAAGAGAGTCTGGAGTACTTTTTACAACTTGTATACAATCGATTATCTGCATCCTTCATTAACTTATAGAATCTCATAGCTTCTGTATTAGGCTCTTCATGCGGAGACTCAGTTGTGTTATTAAATTCATGAATATTGTTGGAAACACCATTATATATATCATGTATCATTTCATAAATTGGAGCATCATCATTTGCTAAATTTGAATCTTCACTAAGATTTGTTTCATCATCTGAAGATAGATCTAGCTCGCCTTGATGAATCCACTTTTTATATGTTTGTTTCATTCCAAAACTACATAAATCTATTATCACTTGATCTCGTGCTTTCCAAACAACATTATTGCATTTTAAGCACGGACATTGAATTCATACACAAACCTCAAGATTAGAAAATGCAAAATTCAAAAATTGCTCCACACCATTTATATATTGTGGTAACGTTCTATTTCCAATAAGTATCCAACTTTCATCCATTATATACTTAACTACAAAAATTTTAAAATAAATTAATATGAAGTTATATGATTTTTTAATAAAAAATAAATAAAGAAAATGTTAGAGAAAAACTTCATATTATAAAAGGTCAATATAAGAATCAGAAAATCCTTGTAAGACTAGTATCTTTTTTTGTATATGTATATCTACCAAAATTTTGAGAAATCATTCAGTAGTCAATTCCTCGAGAACTGATGGAGGAAAGTTGTTATCTTTCTGCCCTCACTTGAACCTTCGTCTTCATCGTCAACGGTATTCTAGTGAGAATATTTTAGGAGGGAATGTGTCTGACTTATAGTGTTTAGTTGAATTAATTAAAGTTTTAATGTTAGACTATTATTAGGTATTATTATAAAGGTAATTAGGTTTCTAAGAATACAGCCTAACCCCAAAACTAATTACTAAACTAGCCACCACCACCCCCTCAAGACTCAACTTAAACTAAATGAAAAGGCTAAAATTTCATAGGGACCTGGGGCCACCCATCGATGGATCATGGATGGGTTCATGCCTCGTCTTGCAAATCCGTGGAATGGGTCAGAGGATCCCCATGAGAAGACAAGATTCTCCAGATTATGTCCCAAACCACACCCTAGAATCAGTTTCTGTTAATGAATCTATTGGTCGTGGTTTGGTCTCGTGAAACCTACTATTTTGACAGGTTGTTTCCAATGATTTGGGTCCTCCTCAAGGATCTCTTGGGTGGGACTTAGGGGTTGTACCCATATATTTAGACCGTAAGCAAGTGGTTCCAAGTACAAAGATCATTGGTCCGAGTTTTAACTATCATACCACACTCCAAAACTCCACAACATGACCTTAGAGCACACTACTTCAATTTTCTAGTTTCCCAGACTTTATGGTCATTGATTGATGTTTATGTGCGAAATACGTAGTACATGGTTAGTAACACTAGTTAGGGACTTAGATCACTCATTTTCACCTTTTCAGGCTATTAGACATCATATTAGGCTCTACCTTAAGTCGTTTGGATTTCCGGGTGTTACATTTATGAAAGGAACAGGTTATGATTCAAGAATGATTTTAACTTAATTATCAATTGTTTTTAAAAGGAATTCTCACAATTTAATAGGAAATCATGATTCATTGTTTTTTGAGTGGTTTTCAACTAAGATACTCTTATACCATTTTATGACTTGAATTGGTATTTTGATTATTGTCTTTCCAAATGTTATGCTTTAATAATTGACTTTGTCTACTCTTTTAAGATTTTACTACGTTGCGCTCTAGAAACTACTGAACAAAACCAGAGAGTTCTATAGCCTTGTGCCAGAGTTTTAGGGTTTGATATGAAAGTTAGATTCGTAAAATGACTTCTTGTACTTGGAATAAAGGGTTTAAGAGTATAACTTCAAGGTACGAATCCCCAAGGAACAACTAGGATTCTTGAGGAGGACCCTAAGTCAAACCCCTAAACTGCCCAAAAATAGTGACCCATAGAGGGACCTATGCCCTGTAGGGTGGTCCACAATCTGTCGGTTGTGACTCGTGGACCAAGTACGAGTCAAGGGGATGAAGACCCCAACCTACAAAGTACTAATATGGTCTGTGGGTCCATCTATGCCCCGTAGGTTGGGGTCATGGATGGGGCTTAAAAGTTGTCCCATTTGGGCCAAAGCAAGGGTAGAGGGGTAAATTCCTTTAGTTAGTTTATTGTATGGTCGTTTTATATGGTTTTAGTATACCTATATAAGGATTTTTAAGTTATTAAATAAACCTTAACACTTAATAAAATCCCCAAGCAAAAATCATATTTAATTTCCCCCTAAATAATTGTCTCTCCAAAACACAATTTAAGAAGAAGAAGAAGAAGGTCAAGTCTAGGGTTCAAGGAGCAGACTTTTCTCTACAGTTTCATGGTTAATCTTAATAAGGTATGTTATATTATACATCTACGGGTTCTTCCACCCATATATCCCCCTAGGTCTCTCTCAGTTGTGAAGAAAACTCCAATCTAGCTAGGGTGTCTTCCTACATTGTAGGTATGTTGAAGCTTGATTCCAATCAAGTGGATGATACTTAATAGTGATTGATTTATTATTGGATTGTAATATGATGATGAATTTATGTAATTTATATGGTTAACCCTAGCATAATTGATTAATTTGGTATTATGTGGTTTTATGCCATGAAAGTTGAACTTGATGATCCTTAGGTGATCTTCGAAAATTAGTGTTATGAGTACTAATTAGTTAAGCGTACCAACATATATATATATATGCATATATATATATGTATACATATATATATATATATATATATGAATTTTATTAGACAAATGTGAAAATGATAATGTAAAATGTGATTAGAATACCTTGAAATCTAAGTATGAATGATAATAGTAGGAAGTAAATCTTCGAGTTTAAGGCTTTTAGTAATGAATGTTGATCATTAGGGTCTTGAGAGTAAAACCAATTTGATGAAATAGACATGTTAAGGCTTTAAGAGGAAAGTATATTTGAGAATAGAAGCTTAATGGCTAGAGTTATGGAAGAAAACCTTTACCTACCGAATCTACTTTATGAATGTTTGAATGTATAAAGTGGTAGAATCACTTGAGTCATGATCATATCGATATCTAATGTAGAATTCTACATATGATATTATGTATGAATTTGATATGACATGAAAGGTTGTCTCACATAGAATGATTCTTGGTTGAAAGTCTCTTCTCACCTAAAATGAATCTAAGCCCCAAGACTATGAGATTTTATGAGGCTTGTGGTGATTCCCCTAAAATACCTTTACCATTGACTCCAACCGACATTAGGAGTTTCTTGGGTCTAGCAGGTTATTATACGAGGTTTGTGGATGGTTTTGCGTATGAAATTTGATTGGTCAGAGGCATGTGAAAGAAGCTTCCAAATCTTGAAAGAGAGGCATGCCTCCTCTCTCGTGTTGACCTTACCGAATGGTACTAAGGTCTTCGTTTTACATTGTGATGCATTTCGAGTAGGCTTAGGGTGTGTCCTTCTGCAAAATGAGAAAGTAGTAGCTTATCCTTCTAGACAACTTAAGGTACATGGAAAGAATTATTCAACTCATAATCTTGATTAGCGGCTTTGGTATTTGTATTTAAAATATGGAGGCATTATTTTTATGGTGTTCATGTTGATTTTTATACCGACCACAAGAGTCTTCAATATGTGTTTACTCAAAAGGAGTTAAATCCCTGACAAAGAAGGTGATTGGAATTGTCAAAAGATTACAACATGAGTTTTCTCTACCACCCCAGCAAGGCCAATGTGGTTGCGGATGCTCTAAGTTGTATGACCATGGATAGTGTGTCTCATGTAGAAGAAGCCAAGGAAGACCTAGTGAAAGATGGTCATAGGTTGGCTCGTTTCGGTAAGGCTAATAGTCAAGCTCAACCAAACGGTCCTAATTTTGAAGCTCCAAAAAGGAACCGTTTCTATGCAATCAAGGCTAGGGGTGAACAAGAAAGCTCTCCCAACGTTGTGACAGGTATGTTGTAAGTGTTGGGAATGAAATGTTTCCAAGAAGAAATAAGAATGAGAATCAAAGCTAGTTATTAAATCTTCTATGCCAAATAAACGTTATAGCTTGGCCAAACTAAGCATTGAATTGTTCCTATAGGCTAATCAAAGGTTAAAACTTGGCTTGCTTACAATGATGTGATTACTATGGGATATACAAGAAGTTAATTGGGCTACTAGTCTTGAGTCTCTTCCTCTTATAAAGGTCAAGGTGTTATTCGTGGATGAATGTTTCTAAGGGGGGAGTATTGACACATCCCGGAAATTCCATGACCTAAAATAGAGCATCACATGCGGATTAATAATTATTTTAGACCTAAATAAGTGTAACTAACTTGTTTGAGAAGTATTGGGGCCATGGAATCAAAGAAAGTCCTTAACGTCCGGAAACTAGCTAAATTGAACTAGTTAACGTCCCTGGGTTATAAGAGATAGACTAGAAACAACTCAAATTCGACAAAAATCTTATGCCAAAAATAGAAAGAGGGTCCTTGAATTCAAAGTAGGAGGTTGGATCTATTTGAAAATTTCACCCATGAAAGGGGTGATGAGGTTTGGAAGAAATGGAAACTTAGTCCTCATTATGTGGGCCCGTATGAAATTTTGAAGCGAGTTGGGAGTGTTGCCTATGAGTTGAAGTTGCCAAATGAGTTGGCCATGATTCATCCGGTGTTCCATGTTTCTATGCTTAAGAAGTGTATTGGTGATCCAATTTCCATTTTTCTTCTAGAAGGTTTAGGGGTAAAAGAGGAGCTTTCTTATGAAGAGGTCCCGATTGATATCTTGGATCGCCAAGTTAAGAAATTGAGGAATAACGTGGTCGCCTCCGTCAAAGTCCTATGGAGGAACCACCTTGTTGAGGGTGCAACAAGAGAGGTCGAGGCCGACAACATTTGCTTTTTCGGGATGGTAAAGGAATCTCATATCATAGTCCTTAAAAGTTCTAATCGTCTTCTTTGGCATAGATTCAAGTCTTTTTAGTGAATACATATTTAAGGCTCTTGTGATCGGTGAACACGTCAACATGCACACTGTAGAGATAGTCCATCCAAATTTTCAAGGCAAATAACACGTCTGCAAGCTCAAGGTCATGAGTTGGTTAATTCTTCTCATGTTGCTTGAGTTGACTAGAGGCATACGCTATCACTTTACCATGTTGCATGAGCACACATCCTAGAACCACTCGAGAAGCATCACAATAAACCACAAACCCTTCGGTACCTTCGTGTAAGGTTAACTCAAGAGCGAAGGTGAGTCTATCTTTCAATAATTGGAAGATCTTTTCACAAGATGAAAATCCCTCAACAAACCTCCTATAGTAACCGGCAAACCCTATAAAAGTTTGGATGTCGGTAGGATTCAAAGGTCTAGTCCAAATCTTGACCACTTCCGTCTTCCTTGGATCAACCTCTACCCCTTAACTTGAGACAACGTGACCAAGGAATGCAAGAGATTTCAACAAAAAATCACACTTACTAAACTTAGCAAAAAGTTGGTTATCCTAGAGAACTTGCAAAAGTATCCTCAAATGGATCGTATGATCATTCTCACTACTAGAATATATCAAAATATCATAAATGAAGACAATAAAAAACAAATCAAGATATTTTCTAAAAACTTGATTCATAAGGTCCATGAAAGCCGCCAGGGCATATTTTAGACCAAATGACATAACTAGGAATTCAAAGTGACCATATCTTGTTCGGAATGTCATTCTCAGAATATAAACCTCCCTCACTCTAAGTTGGTGATAAACCGATCTCAAGTCAATCTTGGAAAAGTAAGCTTCTCCTTTGAGTTGATCAAACAAGTCATCAATCCTATGGAGCGGGTACTTATTCTTTATTGTGAATTTGTTCGATTGACGATAGTCGATACACATTCTCAAAGACCAATCCTTCTTCTTCACAAACAATGTCAGGGCACCCCATGGAGATATGTTTGGTTGAATAAAACCCTTAGCTATAAAATCCTTCAGTTGAGCATTTAATTCTTTCAACTCGGCCGAAGTCATCCGATAATGAGGGATTGAAATAGGTTGTGTATCTGGCAATAAATCTGTAACAACCAACAAGTACACCCTACAAGTTAGAGCATTCTTGAGTCGCCACACGACATATGAGACTCTGAGAAATCTCACTTAAGACACTCATATCATTCATTATATAATATGTACTCTAAAATAAGTAAGAATTTAAAACTTTCATCACACACGAAGAACTGTATCAATAAAAATACGCAAGCGGAAGACATTCATTAAAAACATTAAACCTTTACAATGTCTTATTGGACCATCTAAACTTTGGATATACAACACTTGGGACTAAGCCCATTTAAGACATAATATAAAGACAAAGACATAAAAGGAATATATGGATATTGTCCTCGAATCGATGAGGACTAACCAATACTTCATCTTCAACCCTTAGAAACCTATCCATCTTCCATGGCATATTAAGAATTCCAAATTGCTACACTTTTGTCAAAAAGGAAAAAGAAGGGGTTAGCACATTAGATGCACTAAGTATGGAAGCCATGCAAAAATCATGAAAAAGGGACATTTAGTAAATAACATACTTTTCATAAAATTTGATATAAAAATTCCATAAGATAGTTTAAGAGACATCAAACAAGTCAATAATCACAATATAAGACACATTAAAAATTAAACACAATTTATGTAAAACTTACAGTAACCATACAGTGACCTCACTGTCATTTCACATGTAATTTATGAAATCACAAGATAGCATCAAGACCACATCAAAACACATAAACATACCCACATGGATACCCTTCTAAGGTTATCCTAAAACTCACCTAAGTAAGATATGAATCGGCGGCCCATACAATCCCTTCACCAACACCTAGATGATACCTAGGACTACCTAAAGTAAGTTATTCCAATACATCACATATCACACAAATTCACATAGACATGAGACCCTCCTACCAAAGGTGATTCTAAGGTTCACTTGGGTCATGTATGAAGCAACCGCCCATAAAATATCTTCATACACACCAAAGAGATTCTTTAGACTACCTAAGATAATATTATTCCCATTTTACCAATTAGAATCCCTACCTAGACTTACTGTAAGACTCACCTAAGTAAGACATGAAGAGAACGCCCACACACCATCTGCAAGCCTACCTTAGCAATACTCAAAGAAACTCTAGACAGATACCCTTTTTCCATTTACAAGTCGTTACTTAAGTTATTAAGTTCATTAGGTCATTTAGAATACATTCAACACTTAAGGACATTCATATAATGGTCTTGGTGAAAACCTAGGGACTCACATACTAACATCTTTCAAGCCTATTTGTGCAATGTCTAGATAGCGTCTCATACCAATACCTAAACTTCATAGAACTTATCCAACACTAGCATGTATCCCATATGATTAGAATAGGCATTAACCGATATAGACCATAGTAGGTATGGATGGAATCTAGAGTTATAACCTACTTCGATGGAGGGTGTTCTACTTGCCAATGGGAGAACGAGGACACATCCCATGTAGGCACATGGTTAAGAAATATCGAGGGTTTCTTTGTTATCTATTCTCATATTTTAAATAAAGATAATTCCCAAGCATACTCACTCTGTGCTAAACTTTGTTCTCATAGAGTATTTCACATAAAAGAGCATACGAATGGATTCCATATCAGTTCACAACCCAATCACATTATACCTTACCAAAGAGGTCCCCTAGGGTTGAATTACAATGGTTAAGAGGATAGCTCAATGATTTTCCTAAGGATGATTTCATGCCGTTCTAGACAATCAACCATAAGTCCACCATTCACACGAAAAGGATACCATTACGCCTTTCAACTTCAAGTATATCATAATATTCTCTCTAGAAGATTCCATATAAAGGACCTTCTTATCAATACTCAAGGTCACATATCAATATCACACACAAGACTAAGAAGCTTTAGCATACTAAGTCAAGGAGTCACATATTCACATATCTTTCATGCATAAAGAAGACGGAGTTAGGTCTACCTAGTCAAGACACTACATTCTTTTAACACTTCTAAGAAGTCATCAAAGACTACCTTAGCCACACCTAACCATTTAAGATCACATACTAATATTCACACATTCATATACAAACTTCATCATATATCATCACTTAAGAAGAATCATAACATAATAATTCGCACAAGATCCTACAAGCACTACTAATGTACCTCACTATACATTCTCACAATAAACACATATTTCATATCATACTTCAAACCACATGTTCATACAACTCATAACACCTCATCATGATCATATTACTTCACTACACAGATTCACAGTATACCGCCATATAAACCCTAAACAGAATACTAATCAAAATTCACAAAGTAATGCCGACGAGGCCACATCTTTCACAAAGGTAACACATCAAAACCACCACCAAAAGTGGACCATACCAATAATCATTTAAATAAAAATTCAATAATTAATATTAAAAGGGTTAGGACAGCATACCATCAATCCAACCACACAACTTCATTCCATAGCTCAATCAACCAACTCACTACTCATAAGGCTTTTACCATAGCCATAATCACCAATTCAATACAATAAACTCAATATACAATGAATCTAACAATATACATCATTAATGTAATCAAATTGAGACAGTCTATAATATATACAATCATGATCCATACGTAAAATAATATCCCTAAACAATCTACACATGTATTCATTAATAAATACCCATAATCAATTCCCTCATAGTTTCATCAAATTGAGAGATTGGAGAAGGTCAAGGGTTCATGGAGAATTTAATTGAAAAACATCAATTATACATCAATAATATCATATCTTAATGTTTGAAAACGTTTCATGCAAGAACCCAAGACTTAGAGTAGAAATTGGACTTTTTCATCTTTTTGAAACCTTTGAAATTTTACTCTAAGGTGATAGCAAGCCTTAGATGAAGAATTCCCATACCATATAATAATAATCCAAAGATAATTGAAGAAGAAAATCCATTGAAGATCCATCATCAAGCTCCATCTTCACCTTGAGCTCTCATGGAGGTTTTTGGAGAAACTTTGGGAGGGAAAGGGTTTTGATCTAGTTGCTAGTGTCTAAATGAGAGATTAATAACTTAAATACTCTTAAATACACATACACACCTAAAATAACCGTCCTCCTATTTTATAAGACTTGGGGGGAATTTCCCAAAAATGCCATGTTTTTAATAGTGAAGCTGGCAGTTTTGCAGGCCCATCGATGGACCGTCGACTGGGCTATACCCCTTCGATTGGTGCCCGTTTTATTGGTCTGCAACTCCCAAACGTGCAGACTTTCAGGATCCATCAACGCCCTAAGTCGATGAGCCGTCTTTCCATCGATTGGCCTTCGTTTGGGTCATTGTTAGGCACTGCATGCAAGCTGCCATGCAGAATCAAGTCTTGAGATATGGTCCTCCTCTAGGGCCCCTTGTGGGTCCTAGTTAAGATCATACCCAAAAGTTAAACCCCTAAACACGCAGGTCTAGGTCTTAGGAACATCACCAATCAAGTTCAACATCAAAAAATCCACTCAATGTGCTAAAACACATCAAAACTCACAAGGACATCCAATGGATATCTTTCAAACATCACCGGACGTTCTTGGATATTTGACCTCCAAACCTTACCAAACTAGACATTCTGACTCTAAACGCTATTATCAACCATATAAGGACCTCATAAACTCATTTTACACACATAAGCACATGACAACGCATAAGACACATAGGTGACTAGTCCTCGAACGTCTTGGTCGTTCCTTGACGTTTGACTTCATACTTAACAAAATCTTTAGACACTGCCTCTAAACATCATTTTAAACCATTTAAGGTCTTCAAGACTTCATGACACACACGATAATATCTAGTTTCACCTAAGTCATTTTAGAGGTGTTACATTCTCCCCCACTTGGACAACATTCGTCCTTAAATAACACTTGGTTAATTTTAGACACTATCAAGAGATGATTAACTCCAGAATAGAAGAACAGAACTAAACCACACAATACTCATATAGGATAAACACCACCTTCACATAAACAAGAGACTCACAACACAACAAGAAGCTAGAAAATAATATACGACTCATCATGCATAAGACTCACATTCCTCATTTTATTTAGGAGAAACTTCATTCTCAACACACTATCATGCTCATAAATCAATTCTAAACACCAAACCACCATTTTTCCACCAAATAACAAGTTATTCATTTATACAAAATCTTTACAGTGACCACAATTTTCATACAGTGAACATGCTTCAAAATTTTAACAAATGCAAGCCTTAAGAAATTCCTTATAAATTATCAACAAACCAATCTCATACAAAACATAGACATGCTCATTGTTCATCTTCTTGAAACAATTAGCAACCTACACCAGATGCACATGAATCATGAGGAAGATGCCATGCATAAAATGTCACGACCCTCAAGTACCCCTTAGAAGTTAGGGAGAACCATTGGGTCATGACCGGGCGTACTTGACCCTTTGGGGTCTTATACAAGCCCTTTAACAATCGTTCATTACATAAGACATGAAAAGTTATGCGGAATTTAAAAATTTTCACGAATAAATTAATAAAAGGAAATCTTTCATCAATAATAGAGAATCTCATCGTCACAAGCCAACTTAAAGATACTACATAATATTTTAGGGACACGGCCCTTTACATTAAAAGAAATACACAATAATTTTTTAAATAATAAACAAAGAAAAGGACTATGCCCTCCAATATATGAGGACATACTTTTTCTTGAGAGACACTTTCCCAAGCTTTTCCTTCTAGCCTTCAACCTTGCTTCCAAAAACCTATATTTATAGAGTATAGAAAAGTATGGGGTTAGTAAAATATATTTTAGTAAAATAAGCTTTCATGTAAAATAATTATAACATTCATGAATTTAGAAACAAAAGAACATAAGAAACATCATTTAACACTTAGAGAAGGATTCCCATAATTTTAGCCAAAGAATGCACTGCACAGTAACTTTCCGATTTTTATAGTGAACTATTTAGAACATTACAGTGAACCCATTTTTACTCCAAAAATAGTGAACTTCCAAGGTATTGCCAATGAGGAAGTGCACTCATTTCCGTTGAAGCTTTCTAATTGAGGTTATCCTAAGGCTCTCCAAGGTATGACATCAAGGAAACGTCTAAACACCTGCTTCAATACACACCAAAAAGAACCTTAAGACTACCTACCATGAGCTTACTCCTCTAGGGAGAACAAGTCACCACTCAATCACAAGAAATTAGAAGAACACCTAACAACACACCAAAGACTTCCCTTTCGGAATGCCTACTTAGTGCAATGAGTAGATGGCATCTCATACCACCACCTACCCTAAGTAGTACATTCTTTTAGAAGTTTAGGCACCAAGAATTCCCTTTGGGAAGGTCCAACGTAGAGCAATGGATAGATAGCGTCCCATACCACCACCTACCCTAAGTAGCACGTTCTTTTAGATGTCGTAGTTCACTCAATTCACATAAGACTCACGAAGACTCCCCTTTCGGAATGCCTACCTAGTGCAATGGATAAATAGCGTCCCATTCCACTACCTACCCTAAGTAGCACATTCTTTAGAAGACTAAGTACATTCAGTTCTTTTGTGGGGGTAAGCTTACCCGACATAGACCATGAGAGCTAAACATGAAATCTCGATACATCCTTTATCGGAGAGGGGTCCCCTCACTTACCTATCTACACCTATGAGGGCACATAGTTTAAGGGATAAGGAGATTTTTACTAAGCAACTCATTCTGTACTAACGAGGAGTACTCATCTCAAGAGGTACATTGGAATACAAAATCTCAACTCATGAAGTGTAACCACCCCTTCTTCATATTCTCTCGGTGATAGGCATAACTCCCCAGGAATTCTTAACATTATAAACTCTAGGTTGATGATAACTAGTGAACACCACATCTTAACTCACGAAGGGTTTTCATCCTACAACCTATCTTGGGAAGATCTTAGGATGTAACGAGGTTGCTACTAAACACTTAATCTCAACTCACGAAGAGTGTTAACCCCAAAACTCTCCTTTTTACTTAACTTATCTTCATTTATACATTAAGTGTAAGTTTGTGTACATATGAACACACCTTGCACAAAAGCATCATTTCATTTACTTAAACTTCTATACATTTTTAGACTTTCCTTCATCAAATCACACACTTTACATGCTTCACATAATCATATACTTAATTTAGGCCTAATCTAAGCAAAACATACAATTCAAGCTTCATAATATACAATAAGAATCATCTTCAATATCACTTCACTTCACATATTAGGACTTCAAAGCCACACTCACAATAAATAGTAAACATAACCTAATTAATATAGTAAACACCGCCACCAAGAAGGTGGACCATACCAATCAAGATCACTTAATAACTAAAGCTTAAACAACATAACCAACTTACCCTTTAATCCAAGCTTCCATCACCTATAGCATTTTATCCCATAATTCATCAAAAATTATCCCTTAGGGCAGTAGCTAAATATCAATAACAACACAAGTAAACAAAGCTCAAAGACTACAAAACTAGCTCACTTAACCCATTTATTAAGGCAAAATTTGATAAAAAGATTTAACATGATCTCATTGATGTTTTCACCTTAGAATCATTAACTAAAATTAGAAACATCATTATTAATTCATTAGAAACATTTTCATGCAAGACCCATGTTTAGAGTTGAAGTAGTAGAAACTAGGGTTGAAAACCTTTTTGGAAATTTATTAGAAGTGATTCCTTGAATGGAAGACAGTTCTAGGATTGACACCATACCTTAGATAATAAAACCCCAATGATTTTGATGAAGATCTTTGCCACCAACAGCCCTCCTACCTCTTCTTGACTTCTATCTTCCAAAGAGACTTGAGAGATACTTCTAAGGGAGAGGGGTTTTGGGTTTTAGGAAATGAGGTCTAAAATTATGACTTAGGGTTTAGAACACTTTAATATACCTAATAAACCCAAAAATAAACGTCCTAGGTTCATAAAAGACTTTGGGTGAATTGACCAAACACCCCAAGACTTGGCAGGAAATTTACAGCTTTTGGACACTCTTCATCGACGGACCAACCAACGGACCGTTTGTCAACCAACGGCCCGTTGGTGGGGTATAATTGGTTGGGACTTAGCCTCCTTCAAGGGAAGTCTATTCTTACTTGCAGGTCCAATCCATGCCCTATGGTCAACGGATCTTTGGTTGACCAATGGACCGTCCCTTGGGTCGTCGTTTGGTCATTGTTTTGGCAGTTTCATGCCAAGAGGTGGGGTCCTCTTCAAAACCCCTCGTGGGTCCTAGATGGGGTCGTACCTGGACTGTAAACCCCTAAACATGGTCGTATAGGTCTTAGGAACATATCACACCAAATTCAAGCAAAAGGAACACATAAATCTCACTCAAACACATCAAGACATATGAACACTATCTAAGGCATATCTTCTGAACGTCATGGACGTTTGACCTCCGAACTTAACCAAACTTCACACACTGCCTTAGGACACAGAGATAACTCATTTTTAACTTAAAATTAAATTAATAAATACTCACGAAGCTCTAGTTCACCTTAATTCGTTTTAGGGCATTACATTCTCACCCACTTGGAATAACATTCGTCCTCGAATGACACTAAAACTCTAGGACCCTCAAGGACTCACTTAGAATCACATAAAACATTAAACATGTAACATTCCAGAAAATTACATGTCTAGTGAAGAGCGTAGTAGGTTTTTAAGAATGCGTATTGGGATACATAGGCATCCCAATGCCCAATATTGAGAAATATTGGGCATATTAGAAAATATTGGTTTGAGGGTGTCAGCCAAATTTTATGTATTAACAAGTATTTAAAATATAATCCAAGCTTGTATAAGAATTGTACCTGCAATGAAGACCCTAATCTAAAATACAATTATTCTTCACACACATCCTCATTAGGTACTAGGCATCCAAGTGTCAAGCTTAGTACCATAGCATATAACCATTTAAAATGATCATGTAGATTAAGCAGTGCTCAAGGACATAGTGAGGATCCTTGGGACAATAAGTGAACATTCCAAATGAACCTTCTAGAATAGTTAGTGAGGAAACTACACGCAACACATGTGCAAGCACATGTGCAACCGGCCAAGGGACAAGCTAACCGATTCGGTTAAGGGCGGTTGGGGACAGGCGTGCGTCTGGGTCAGCCCACGTGGGGCCAAGCTCCCTAACCGGTCCTAGACTCTAACTAACTGATCTAACTAACTAACTAACCTAGGACAAACCATAAATAACTAACTAAGGGACGTGACAACCTAAGACCTAACCGGGTGACATTAAGACAAGTAACAAACTAAGAAACATCCTAGTACCTAACCTAGGATGGTCCAAAGGGTTGGTTATGGTCCTAACAACTTAGGGGTACTTTAGTAATTACCCTATATTAATTAATTAATTAGATTAGCAACTGAATTAATTAATTTAATTGGTCAAAACCGAAACCACTAAGCAAATTCCAGATTTTGGTTAAGTCAAGCGTTCTTCTATTACTAGTCAATTAAAGAGGGGCGTTTTGGTAATTATCTAATTAAGTTATTTTAGTTAAGTTATATAGTCTAAGTTGAATTAGTTAACATTAAGTTCTTAAAGACATAGACCCACGTTATTCATCAAAAACTCTACAACTAAAAACAAGTGAGAAAACGTGAGAGACCCTAGGCTATTTCAATATATTCTTCAAGGTCTTCGTGCAAAGTGCAAGGTGATCTTCGTTGATTTAATTCTACAGTAATGTACGGGTTTTTTCTCCTGGATTCCTTTCTCCAAGAGGTTTTTCTAACGGTTTGACTTCAAGAATATCGAAACTAGGGTTGTTCCCAATGAATCGCATGTTCATCTCCCTAGTTTTCCCGTTTTCCGATTCTTGTAGTTTTTATGATGTAAATATAGAGGCATGTGTTTGTATGTGGTTCTAACTGATCAACATGTGTATGTTTCAGTGATTTATATGTCGAATGAAACCTACATGTTAGATCCGCACACTTAGGGTGTTATTAACATGAGATGATGAATGTTGTAATGCCTACTTGTGTTCGAGAAGATGAAATTATTATAAGTTGTTCGTTGAATTGTTTCATAGACTAATGAAAGGTAAAAGGTTGGATTGTGTAACATGTTAGATTACTATAATGTATTAATGAAGTAATTGAATTGGCTAGTGATAATATTATGGCAAGTATCTAATGAAATTATAATTAATGCCAACAAATTGGCTAGCAAAATTATGTCCAAAATATTATCTCCCAAAATGTGTGAAGTCATACCAATCTCTACATCAATGAACTCATAACATATGGTATGCCAATCAATGGGATAAGTCCCAACATACCCTATCCACACGAAATTGTGAACGTAATAGCATTGAATAAGTAGTTATAACTTTCATAAAGAATTGTACAAAACTACCAATAAATGTTGAACAAGTTAAGGTGACTAACGAAATAACTAAAAGCTTAAGTTATGGAAAATGACCTAATATAGAGTGTTAAAAGAAGTGAGACAAGTCTCAATTACTCTTAATCAATTACGTCAAAAATACTCACATAAGAGGGTGCTAGAATCTGTGAGACAAGTCTCACTCGCACCATGATGATAATGCAAGACTTAAGTTCATATTCATCATGAAAAAAAAGTGATGACCAGTCATCCATAGAGTTAAGTATACCTCATAACTAGAAACAAGCTTCCATAATGTTTGAGTCAACTCTAAAAGATAATAAAGTAAAATAAATTTGAGCTTAGCATCGATTGACTAGCAATGAGCTTGTGCCAGCACATGTAAATCTCATGAGACGAGATCACGACCCAGGTGGACCAGGGACTATGTATGTCTCCTAGTCTTCGAACTATGTTTGCCAGCATAGGGGAACTAGCTAGTGGATGCCTCCACCTAAGAATGCTAGGCAGTGGGTTTCACTTTGACCAGTTATTCCACCTTTTTTCGGTGTGGGGAAGACACCAAATTTCATGTTTAGCTCACATGATCTATGTCGGTTAAAGATCAGGAAAGTATTCGGTTCACTATAGCCGTGAACCTCTCTTTTCGGTGTGTGGAAGACACTGACTTGGTTTCACTTTAGCCGGTGAACCCCCCCTTTTGGTGTGGGGTAGACACATAACTTACCCCCCTTTTCGGTGTGGGGTAGACACAGAACTTGGTTCACCTAACCGGTGAACCACCCCTTTTTGGTGTGGGGGAGACACTGGATTTCAAGTTAGCTCGCATGATCTACTTCCGTTAATGATAAAGGATTCTTTAAAGAAAGTAAGAAAGAATGAAAGTAGCATTTTCAAAGTGAATAATAGATCGAAGTAGAAATGTAAGTTCAAAGTGAGCTAAGTAAGTAAGAGCTTAAGAATGTCAATCACCAGTGTTTGATAAGAATGAAGTTTTAACAAATTAGTGGTTTATGGCAATATTGGAGTATGAATATATGCCTCAAAGATTATATATTAGGTAAACAACCAATTAATGATCATAGCCAATAAATATTGGATTATAAATACATTCATACCCAATTTAATAAGAATGAGAAGTATAACTTGTGAGTAGGGTAGACAAATCGTTTCCTTAGTCTTGTGAATTACTTACTCGATTCATTGTAGGTATGGGACTACAATGAATAATTGCACTTGTAAGTAAGACATAGGATCACAGAAGATCTTTGAACTACACTACAGAAAGAAGAAAAAACTGAAAAATAAACTAAGTCTGGGAATAGTAGCTCTCGACCTAAGGGAGCAAATTAATAAACTTTTGTTTAAGTTGTTCTAAAATTATGTTCATGATTCCTAGGTCTTATGTTCATATACAAAATGAGTTGTGTGCCTTAATTGCAATAGAGCATGTTACATTCATAGCATGAATCATAAGTAACGATTTAAGAAAGTAAAGTGAATTTGCTTTCCTGAAATGACATGTTGCTTTAGGAAGAGCTTTCCTTGATCATGCATAGTACTTATGTGTTTATGTGCATACACCCATACTTAGTACAAGTGTGTAATAACCCCATATATTATTACTATTTTTATAAGCGCAGGTCCGAGAGAAGATTGAAGATTCGACGAAGCAGTTTAGATTAGCAATGTCCCGACTTTGGTAGGTCCTCTTGAGTTCGAGGATGCTACATTTATTATTCTAGATTAGTACATTAGACATAGCTAGTGGAGATAGTCCCTAGAGTTTCATTTCAAACATTTGTTCAAGCGTTTGTAATATGGCCGATTGGCAAACTATTATTATTATTATTACGATCATTTATTTCAATTCTTTAATCTTTAATAGATGGTTATTTAGTTTGAGCTCATTAGAATATCACTCTTATGCAGTACTATATGAAGTTTATGTATACTTCAATAAGTAATTAAAATGTTTTAAATTTTCCGCAAATTTAACTCTATGATTGTGATGAAAGGTAAGAAGAGGATTGTCGGCGACCTCTGAGAGGTTAACGACGTCGATTATATTCAGATTCCAGAATCCAGGTGTGACGAAATTTATGATAAATACACTCAAAATCAAAGCATCAACTAGAAAGGAGCACCATTTCACATTTTCACACACTTTGCAACATAAGCAACTTTTCCAAAATTTCACAATTACAATCTCACTTTCATTTCTTCACTTATGGAGGAACTACCTTCCGTAAAATTAAACATGATTATACCCATCATATTGATACACATTGAAACCATCATCTATTAAAAATGGAATTTGTCAAAAATTTGAACTTCTTACAGTGAACTCAAAATGTCACTGTGTTACTTTCTTAAATATCCTATAATGCACCTTTCAGCAACTTTAACAAGATGGCATGACAATATGAGAGGCAACACCATTCTAACTTACTCCAAAGAGACATGGTAAGTTACACTAAGTGCAATGTGAGAGTAGCATCCCATACTACCACTCCCACTTAGTGACCCTTGAGGATTCTCTTGGACTAAGTACACTACATGCAATCCTACCTAGCATACATCATGTGAAAACTTAGCTTTAACTTGCTTCTTTACCATTAGACCTTAAGTCATATAACTTCATATACAACACAAGATAATTCATTCATACACTTCATACTCAAAACCACCTTTTCTACTCAACGCATTCTCCCCCACTTAGGGTAAAGCCATCTTCAAGGTCTCATACTTCAAAGCACCATTATGCCTCTCACAAGGTAGGAACTCAGACTACCCTCAACTCATGCACATAAAGGCTAAACATCAACTCATCTAGTCAAGCATAACACTCTCCTCTTAGGATTTAAGCCTAGACAAACTTTCTTAAACATCACCTCATTCAACTCTTAGGCACCATTAAATTCAATCTCATGGAATAAAACTCCTCCTTTTCCTTTCCCACCAATTAAGGTACATTCGTTTTGAAATCAAAATCTTACTATATCTGTAACAACCCTAAAAATGAATAAGATAAAAAATGTTTAATGTGTCAAGAATGCTTGCGATTAGACCTAGGTTCACACAGATTGATACGCATAGAACCAGACCTCAGAACCCTTACTACGCACAATCCAACTAACTTGGGGAGTTAATTGAGCTTGGAAAGGTTTGGAACAACCATGTAGGGCTCTCGAATACGAAGATTCACTCGATGGAGTCTTTACCGGACTTAAAAAGAGGAAATCTTAAGTTTTGAGGGTCTAGGGGTAAAATGGTCTTTTACCAGGCTAAGGGTAGTATCGTAATTACCCTAAATATATAATTAATTAATTATTTAATAAGGTGGAGGGGCAAATTTGGGAGAGAGAGACGAAATGGAGCTCTTGAAGTTAAGTCTTGCTCCACCCGGGTTCGAACCTAGGTGGGAGCAATGATTTAATATGATTTTTGTTTATTGGTGAATTAATTTAATAAATTAATAATTAATGGCTGATTTAAAAAGGGAAATCAGATTTAATTATTAATTATTATTTATTTATTAATAAATATGTTTTTATGACTAAGTCTCCTAGTTGACTAAGTCTAAACTACTTCACCTCTTTTAACTCTCTCTCACGCTCATCTCTCTCACGTTTCTCCATTATTTTCACGATTACTCTCTGCCAAAAACAACTAGAAGAGCAGAAAAATTACTAAAGTTCTTCACACTTGAAGAACTCACACGAAAATATAAGAAAACAAGCTAAGTAAGAACGTTAGGCAAAGAGAGAGTTTTTCCGTCGAAAGTTTTGTGTTGAGAACTTGGCTTGGACTTGAGTTTGGAGACTTTTTGGGCAGCAACTTCAAGTTTTGAACGTCGAAATAAGGTATGTGTTCTCTTCTGTCTTGGTCCCTTTACCAAGAGACCCCTTAAGGTTCATTTTGTTCATTCAAAAACTAGGATTGTTTCCATTTTTACATGCCCCTGTCAGTAGCTCCCAATGAATCGTAGGTTGGGTATGATTGCTGGTAGATTTAGTTATGTTATGATTTCGTGATGAACATGATTTTATTGTATACTTGAAATCATAGGAAAGACAACCATGTATTCGAACGTTTGTGCAAGTGTGTGTGTATGTGCAAAATGTTACTGTAAACTCACTGTGAATGAGGTTTCAAATTATGGATTCAATTTTGAAATTGTTTTGGTTGTCATTTTACGTGTATAAATCTATGTAATTGTGATGTTCATTAAAATGGAGATGGGGTTGATTTGAGTGTCAATAATTTTGCTAAACGAATCCATGAAATACCCCCCAAAAAGTAACAAACAATCCATGAATTGCCCTAAATTTTCAAGTGAAAATATTGGTGAAAATAAGTGAATAAGATGATAAAGTTCCAGCCAAAAATACAATTTTAGTTTAGGCTAAAGTTTAATGAAGAAATCTGGAAATTTAATGAATTTTAAAGGGGTGAGGCCGCCAGGATTCGAACATCTGACCTCACCCATGTGGCAGTGTAAATTCGCAAAAGGAAAGGTGTTGGGGGGGATTCGAACTAGGGTCTGCTGGTTGGGAAAAGGAGAGATCAATAAATTAAATAAATAAATGGGAGGCATGGGAATCGAACCCACGACCTCCATGCTGCGAATGAGAGAAGAAAAATTAAAGAAAGGAAAATGTGAGGCGTGGGAATCGAACCCACGACCTCAAGGCTGGAAAGGAGAAGGCGAAATAATTAAGAAAACATAAAGTGAGGTTGTAGGGGTTCGATCCCACAACCTCACTGCCAAAATGCCTAGCCTAGTGGATTTTAATTAAAAATAAAATAGGAGGTTGTGGGGGTTCGAACCCACCACCTCACAGCCTCTAGCGAAATTAAAAGTAAAAATAAAGAGATTGTGGGGGTTCGAACCCACAACCTCCCAATTCCCAGCCAATATAATGAATAAAAATAAAATAGGCTGTGGGGTTTTGATCCCACAACCTCTTGGTTTAGGCGAAAAGGGTCAATAAGAGATTAAATGAAAAATAAAAGGGGTTGTGGGGGTTCGATCCCACAACCCTTCGGCCAAATTAAGAGGAAAACCAAGGAGAAAACTAAAGATAGAATGTTGATGTTGGGGTTCGATCTAGAGACCCAATGTCATGAAGATTAAAAAAAAAATCAATGAAAAATATAAATATTGTCCAAGTGATTCGAACTTGGGTTTCCTTACCCAAATTTCCGTATGATACATAAGTCATACGTGAATTAAATGTTCAAGAATAATGCCACCTACTTAGATCGAAATCAAGATCTTGGCATATATATAAAAGATACATAAGTCTTGTACTACATAATCTTAGGAATATATGAATCACTTAACGAACTATGAATGAAGCCTCATGGCTTGTATGTATAGACCCATAAGTCTAACATACGTTTAAAAGTAAGTGAACCTAAGATGTATGTAATGAAATGATGAAATGAACAATGAAATGACGAAATGAACAATGAAATGATGAAACCCTAGAAGGGTTAAGCAAGAATATAAAACACACAAATGGCCAAGTATATTGGCATATGATGAAATGAACATTCACGTAAAATGGGGTGAGTAATTATGAAGAGCAAATGTGCTAATGACAATGAATGTGGTGACAACATGATATGAGGCTAATGCAAATGATGAGAGCAATCTCAAATGAGCCTGAGTAAATATTACCAAAACGTACTCACCTATGAGAGTGTAAAGTTAATGAAAAGACTAGTCTCCATGAACACTCTAATGAAAGTATTGAGATTAACACACTAAATTCTAATGATGAGATGAGAAATCATCTATTGAGCTATGATGTCCTGATACTAGAAGCCAGCTTCCACGATGTATGAGTTGAATGTAATGGAACTTTATACTGAGCACCGATAGACTAGCTATGAGCGGTGATGCCTTCTTTCGGGAAGGGCGGAGGTTGAGTAACTCTCATGAGATGAGACTGTCCGGCTTGCCGGGTATGGGTCTCCTTATATCTCCTGTTCTTTGAATCTATACTACCAATATAGGGATCTGGCGGTGATTCCACCTCTTTTTGGTGTGGGGGTGACACTGGATTTCATGATGCTCACATGATCTATGTTGGTTAAAGTTAAAGTTCCCAATGAATGAATGAGGGCAGCCCAAAATGAAGCACATAATGAAATGAATGATACAAAAGGTGTTAGGATAGGATAATCAAGAGGTGATCTAGACTCAGGTAATAACACTAGGTTATTCTTGATCATTGCACAGCAAACCCGATGAAAGTCTTAAACTACACCCTAGGTATAGCTGGTGTTTACACTGGCCTATGAACGAAATGAAATGAAGTACGTATGAATGAATGAAGCAGACTCTGTGTTTGATAATGAAGACTCCCTAGTTGAGGTCCCATATGTTGAGCCCTCATTTTAGGAAAGTCTTAATGTCAAGTCCATGATTCCAACGTCTCATGGCATATGAATGAATGTTATAAAATATGTGATGTGTTGTGTGCTATATGATATGTGTTATGTGTAAGATGTTATGTGCTGTGTGCAATATGAAAACTATGATGATGCACGTTACTCTCATGGCCTGACTTTCCTAATCTAAATTTGGAAAGCTCATTGACTTTCCTAATCCAAATTTGGAAAGCTCACTCACTTTCCTAATCCAAATTTGGAAGGTTCACTAACTTTCCTAATCTCAATTTGGCAAGTCCACTGACTTTACTTTCTATAATCATGTTGTTAGGAAAGAGCTATCCTTTCTCATGCATGTCCTTGGTGTGTGCTTGCATATACCAATACTTAGTACAAGCGTGTACTAACCCTATACAACTCTACAATTTTAGGTGCAGGCACAGGTGGACGCTAGAGCTACAAGTTGACGTTGAAGCTATCCGGACGTCGAGCATTCATACGGACTTGGTAGGCCCTCATGCTTTCGAGGATGTTGCCATTTATATTCTAGCTTAGTTTTAGAGTTGATCTAGTGGAGCATGTTCCACTAGCATTTCTTTCCTGTTTTATTCAGACATTGTATTGGTGCCATTTTGGCAAGTACATCTTTATTACTATATTAGACTATTTCTTTCATTTGATGATCTTGATATTAGATGGTTGATGGTGAACAATTATGTATTAATGATAAGGTTTAGTAAGTATGTTAAGAAACAAAAAGTTTCAAATATTCCGCTAAAATTAACTTACATGAAGTAAGAATGACGTAAGTAGGCTTGTCTGCGACCTCTGAGAGGTCAACGACGCCGGTCTCTTCTGGGGTCTAGATTCCAGTCGTGACAAAGTTGGTATTACAGCACTAGGTTAAATTTCGAGAAAAATGAGTTCACATCAACCACATTGAGTAGTTTCTATGTCATGGTAGTGAAGCGCTCCACTGTACTGAATTAGAGACTGCATGATGCATAGGAAAATTTCCCTTCTTCTACTCTTTATCGTGTTATCTAGAGCTCTGACACTTTGCGTCATTCTAAGTATCTAACTTCCTTATTGTGTGCGCGTGTAGAAGAATACACACAAGAATTAGGATGGGCAAGCGGTCTAAAACACCAGACTCTAGATCTGGCCTTCCCAAGAAGGGGCAGAGATAGAAATTGCCCAGCGTGAATGAAAGACGTTTAAAAAGAGTGGTTGTTCACATGGAGGTGAGTGCATGGTATGGTCTAAAGCCTGCTATAAGTACTGAGGAAGAGGAGAAGACTAACTTGGCTGCTTACTAGCTTAAAGAAATGGCTTAGGTATGGATTACCTCATAAATGCTAGACTGCCAATAGTTGTAAGTGGTAAGACTATGTGTGCAGACTTAGTTGAGTTACCAATGCATGATTTTAATTTTATTCTTGGCATGGACTGGCTTCAAAGTTGTTATACTTGTTTCGATTGTCGTAGAAGAGTTATGAGATTTCATTTCCCTAATGAAGAAGAGCTAGTCTGGGAGGGGTACAACTCGAGTCGTCCTAACCTCTTTATTTTGAACCTTAAGGACAATAAAATGATGTCCAAGGGGTTGTTGTGTCATCTTGTGAGTGTTAATGATTTAGATCATGACATTCCTTTCATAGACTCAGTGCCTGTAGTGAATGAGTTCCTAGATGTATTTCCTGATGATTTGCCTGGAGTCCGTCCCCCTCGAGAGATTAATTTTGGTATCGACATAGAACCCAATACTAAACTAATTTCAATTCCTCCTTACAGAATGGTTCCAGCTGAACTCAAAGACTTAAAGCTACAGTTAAAAGATCTCACTGATAAGGGTTTCATTCAGCCGAGCATATCCCCTTGGGGCGCTCCAGTGTTGTTTGTGAAAAAGAAAGATGGAACCCTTAGAACATGTATCGATTATTGGCAGCTCAACAAAGTCACTATAAAGAATAAATATCCACTTCCCAGAATAGATGATTTGTTCGATCAGCTTCAAGGGTCTAGTTTCTTCTCTAAGATTGATCTTCATTCAGGGTATCATCAGCTTAGGGTTAGGGATGGAGATATCCCAAAGACAGCCTTTCGTACCCGTTATGGTAACTATGAGTTCTTAGTCACGTCATTTGGTCTTACGAATGCACCTGCTGCATTTATGGACCTCATGAACCGAGACTTCCGTGAGTACCTTGACTCTTTCGTCTTAGTATTCATTGATGACATTTTCATCTTCTCTAGGACCAAGAAAGAGCATGAACAACATTTGAGACTAACCTTGCAGGTACATAGACAACATCAGTTGTATGCCAAATTCAGCAAGTGTAAATTTTGGCTTAGATCTGTGACCTTCCTGGGTCATGTTGTATCCGATCAGGGCATGGAGGTGGATCCCAGGAAGACTGAGGCTGTGAAGAACTGGCCAAAGCCTCTTACTCCCACTGACATCCGTAGCTTTTTGGGATTGGCTGGTTACTACCGCAGGTTTGTGGAGGGCTTTTCTTACATTGCTGCCCCATTGACAGCTTTGACTAAAAAGAAAGCCAAGTTTGAGTGGACAGAGACTTGTGAGAAGAGTTTCCAGGAGCTCAAGGACAGACTCACTTCAGCCCCGGTGCTTACTTTGCCTATGTGTGGTGAGAATAACACTATTTACTGTGATGCATGTAGGGTTGGTTTGGGTTGTGTTCTTATGCAGGTTGGTAAGGTGATAGCCTATGCGTCCAGACAACTTAAGGTTCATGAGAAGAATTATCCCACTCATGACCTGGAGTTGGTAGCTGTGGTGTTTTCACTGAAGCTGTGGAGGCATTACTTGTATGGAGAGCATGTGGATGTATTCACAGACCATAAGAGTCTCCAGTACGTGTTCACACAGAGGGAGTTGAATCTACGTCAGCGGAGATGGTTGGAGCTGTTGAAGAATTATGACATGAATGTTCACTACCATCCAGGTAAGGCTAATGTTGTAGCTTATGCTTTGAGCAGGATAATCATGGGAAGTACAGCCAACGTTGAGGATGAGAAGAAGGAGTTGGTGAAAGATTTACACAGACTGGCCATACTGGGTGTACAATTCGTTGACTCTACTAGTGGGGGTGTTTCAGTTCATCCTAGTTCTGAATCATCCTTGGTAGTTGAAGTCAAGCAGGGTCAGCATCTAGATCCTATGTTGATGGAGCTGAAGGACTCAGTGTTGATAAAGATGAATGAGTCTTTCGCTTTGGGAAGTGATGGCATACTTAGGTATCAGGACAGACTGTGTGTACCAGATGTTGATGATTTGCGGACCAGGATTGTTGCAGAGGCCCATGGTTTTAGATATTCCATATATCCAGGTTCCCCCAAGATGTATCATAATATTAAGAAGATTTATTGGTATGATGGCATGAAGAAGGACATTGCAGAATATGTGGCCAAGTGTCCTAATTTTCAGCAGGTTAAGGCAGAGCATCTTAAGCCTGGCGGTCTGACTCAGATTATTGAGGTTTAGACTTGGAAAGTGGAGTCCATTAATATGGACTTCGTGGTTGGTCTTCCGAGGACTAGGAGGCAGCATGACTCCATATGGGTTATTGTGGACAGATTGACTAAGTCTGCCCACTTTATCCCTCTGAAGTCTACTTATAGAGCCGAGGATTATGCGAGACTCTATATTGATGAGATTGTGAGATGGCATGGGATTCCTTTGTCTATCATTTCAGATAGAGGAGCTCAGTTTACTTCATATTTCTGGAGATCTTTCCAGAAGATCTTGGGCACGCAGGTAAAGCTTAGTACTGCCTTTCACCCTCAGATAGATGGGCAGGCAGAGCGCACCATTCAGACATTGGAGGACATGTTGAGAGCGTGTGTGATTGACTTCAGAGGTAGCTGGGATGACCATCTGCCTTTGATAGAGTTCTCGTATAATAATAGCTATCACTCCAGCATAGGGATGGCACCGTTTGAGGCACTGTATGGTAGGAGGTGTAGATCTCCAGTTGGGTGATTCGAGGTTGGAGAGTCATCCATTTTGGGTCCAGAGATCATTCATGAGGCCTTAGAAAAGGTCAGAGTGATTAGGGACAGGTTGGCTACTGCTTACAGCCGACAGAAGTCATATGCAGACAACAAAAAGCGGCCCTTAGAATTTGATGTTGGTGACCAGGTTTACTTGAAGATATCACCTATGAAAAGGGGTGATGAGATTTGGTAGAAAAAGGCAGCTGACTCTGAGGTATGTTGGGCCATATGAGATCCTACAGCATGTGGGTGAGGTGGCCTATGAGTTATCATTGCCTGCGGAGCTAGCTTCTGTTCATCCAGTCTTTCATGTCTCTATGTTGAAGAAGTGCCTAGGTGATCCAGCATCGATTCTACCAGTGGATGGTTTGGGGGTTGATGAAGACTTGTCTTATGAGGAGGTACCTGTTGAGATCTTAGACAGACAGGTCAAGCAGCTGAGGAACAAGGAGATTGCCATAGTGAAGGTATTGTGGAGAAATCATCTTGTTGAGGGTGCTACGTGGGAGGCTGAGGCCGACATGAGATCCCGCTAGCGTCATCTTTTCAGCTCTTGAGGTTAGACTTCCTACTCTTAAGTCTATGTTTCCTTATCTCTCCATATTTTGTTGCTATTGCTTGACGGTGCATAGTGATTACGTTATAATCTGACTGCCATTACGATATATAGTTGTAGTGTCATTCGGGGACGAATGTTCCTAAGAGGGGGATAATGTAACCAACCTTAAAATGAATAAGATAAGAAATATTTAATGTGTCAAGAATGCTTGCGATTAGACCAAGGTTCACACGGATTGATACGCATAGAAACAGACCTCAGAACCCTTACTAAGGCCAAGCTAACTAACTTGGGTAGTTAGTTGAGCTTGGAAAGGTTGGGATCAACCATGTAGGGTTCTCAAATACGAAGATTCAATCGAAGGAGTCTTTACCTGACTTAAAAAAAAGAAATCTTAAGTTTTGAGGGTCTAGGGGTAAAATGGTCTTTTACTAGGCTAAGGGTAGTATCGTAATTACCCTAAATATATAATTCATTAATTATTTAATAAGGTGGAGGGGCAAATTTGGGAGAGAGAGACGAAATGGAGCTCTTGAAGTTAAGTCTTGCTCCACCCGGGTTCGAACCTAGGTGGGAGCAATGATTTAATATGATTTTTGTTTATTGATGAATTAATTTAATAAATTAATAATTAATGACTGATTTAAAAAGGGAAATCAGATTTTATTATTAATTATTATTTATTTATTAATTAATATGTTTTTATGACTAAGTCTCCTAGTTGACTAAGTCTAAACTACTTCACCTCTTTTAACTCTCTCTCACGCTCATCTCTCTCACGTTTCTCCATTATTTTCACGATTACTCTCTGCCAAAAAAAAACTAGAAGAGCAGAAAAATTACTAGAGTTCTTCACACTTGAAGACCTCACACGAAAATATAAGAAAACAAGCTAAGTAAGAACGTTAGGCAAAGAAAGGGTTTTTCCGTCGAACTTTTTGTGTTGAGAACTTGGCTTGGACGTGAGTTTGGAGAGTTTTTGGGCAGCAACTTCAAGTTTTGAACGTCAAAATAAGGTATGAGTTCTCTTCTCTCTTGGTCCCTTTCCCAAGAGACCCCCTAAGTTACATTTTGTTCATTCGAAAACTAGGATTGTTTCCCCTTTTGCATGCCCCTGTCACTAGCTCCAAATGAATCGTAGGTTGGGTATGATTGCAGGTAGATTTAGGTATGTTATGATTTCGTGATTAACATGATTTTTATTGTATACTTGAAATTTTAGGAAAGACAACCATGTATTCGAACGTTTGTGCAAGTGTGTGTGTATGTGCAAAATGTTACTGTAAACTCACTGTGAATGAGATTTCAAATTATGGTTTCAAGTTTGACATTGTTTTTGTTGTCATTTTACGTGTATAAATCTATGTAATCGTGATGTTCATTAAAATGGAGATGGGGCTGATTTGAGTGTCAACATTTTGGCTAAACGAATCCATGAAATACCCCCCAAAAAGTAACAAACGATCCATGAATTGTCCTAAGTTTTCAAGTGAAAATATTGGTGAAAATAAGTTAATAAGATGATAAAGTTCCAGCCAAAAATACAATTTTAGTTTAGGCTAAAGTTTAATGAACAAATCTGGAAAATTAATGAATTTTAAAGGGGTGAGGCCACCAGGATTCGAACCTGTGACCTCACCCGTGTGGCAGTGTAAATTCGCAAAAGGAAAGGGGTTGGGGGGGATTCGAACTAGGGTCTGCTTGTTGGGAAAAGGAGATATCAATAAATTAAATAAATAAATGGGAGGCGTGGGAATCGAACCCACGACCTCCACGCTGCGAATGAGAGAAGAAAAATTAAAGAAAGGAAAATGAGAAGCATGGGAATCGAACCCACGACCTCAAGGCTGGAAATGAGAAGGCAAAATAATTAAGAAAAAATAAAGTGAGGCTGTGGGGGCTCGATCCCACAACCTCACTGCCAAAACGCCTAACCTAGTGGATTTTAATTAAAAATAAAATAGGAGGTTGTGGGGGTTCGAACCCACCACCTCACAGCCTCTAGCGAAATTAAAAGTAAAAATAAGGAAGTTGTGGGGGTTCGAACCCACAACCTCCGAATTCCCAGCGAATATAATGAATAAAAATAAAAGAGGTTGTGGGGGTTTGATCCCACAACCTCTTGGTTTAGGCGAAAAGGGTCAATAAGAGATTAAATGAAAAATAAAAGGGGTTGTGGGGATTCGATCCCACAACCCTTCGGCCAAATTAAGAGGAAAACCAAGGAGAAAACTAAAGATAGAATGTTTATGTTGGGGTTCGATCTAGAGTCCCAATGTCATGAAGATTAAAAACAAAATCAATGAAAAATGCAAATGTTGTCCAAGTGATTCGAAATTGGGTTTCCTTGCCCAAATTTCCGTATTGATACATAAGTCATACGTGAATTAAATGTTCAAGAATAATGGCACCTACTTAGATCGAAATCAAGATCTTGGCATATATACAAGATACTTAAGTCTTGTACTACATAATCTTAGGAATATATGAATCACTTAACGAACTATGAATGAAGCCTCATGGCTTGTATGTATAGACCCTTAAGTCTAACATACGTTTAAAAGTAAGTGATGCTAAGATGTATGTAATGAAATGATGAAATGAACAATGAAATGATAAAACCCTAGAAGGATTAAGCAAGAGTATGAAACACATAAATGGCCAAGTATATTGGCATATGATGAAATGAACATTCACGTAAAATGGGGTGAGTAATTATGAAGAGCAAATGTTCTAATGACAATGAATGTGGTGACAACATGATATGAGGCTAATGCAAATGATGAGAGCAATCTCAAATGAGCCTAAGTAAATGTTACCAAAACGTACTCACCTATAAGAGTGTAAAGTTAATGAAGAGACCAGTCTCTATGAATACTCTAATGAAAGTATTGAGATTAACACACTTAATACTAATGATGAGATGAGAAATCATCTATTGAGCTATGATGTCCTCATACTAGAAGATAGCTTCCACGAAGTATGAGTTGAATGTAATGGAACTTTATACTGAGCACCGATAGACTAGCTATGAGCGGTGATGCCTTCTTTCGGGAAGGGCAGAGGTTCACATAACTCTCATGAGATGAGACAGTCCGGCTTTTCGGGTATGGGTCTTCTTATATCTCCTGGTCTTCGAACCTATATGCCAATATAGGAATCGGGCGAGGTTAAATTCTCATGTAGGCTAGCATGTTTTGGGTCACCTTGGCCGGTGATTCCACCTCTTTTCGGTGTGGGGGATACATTGGATTTCATGATGCTCACACGATCTGTGTCAGTTAAAGTTAAAGTTCCCAATGAATGAATTAGGCTAGCCTTAAATGAAGCACATAATGAAATGAATGCTACAAAAGGTGTTAGGATAGCATAATCAAGAGGTGAGCTAGACTCAGGTAATAACACTAGGTTATTCTTGATCATTGCACACCAAACCCGATGAAAGTCTTAAACTACACCCTAGGAATAGCTGGTGTTTACACTGGCCTATGAACGAAATGAAATGAAGTACGTATGAATGAATGAAGCAGACTCTGTGTTTGCTAATGAAGACTTACTAGTTGAGGTCCCATATGTTGAGCCCTCATTTTAGTGAAGTGTTAATGTCAAGCCCATTCCAAAGTATCATGGCATATGAATGAATGTTATAAAAGATGTTATGTGTTGTATGCTATATGATATGTGCTATGTGTAAGATGTTATGTGCTGTGTGCAATATGATAACTATGATGATGCATGTTACTCTCATGGTATGACTTTCCTAATCAAAATTTGGAAAGCTCATTGACTTTCCTAATGCAAATTTGGAAAGCTCACTCACTTTCCTAATCCAAATTTGGAAGGTTCACTAACTTTCCTAATCTCAATTTGGCAAGTCCACTGACTTGACTTTCTATAATCATGTTGTTAGGAAAGAGCTATCCTTTCTCATCCATGTCCTTGGTGTGTGCTTGCATATACCCATACTTAGTACAAGTGTGTACTAACCTTATACAACTCTACAATTTTAGGTGCAGGTGCAGGTGGATGCTAGAGCTACAGGTTGACGTTGAAGCTATCCGGACGTCGAGCATTCATCCGTACTTGGTAGGCCCTCATGCTTTCGAGGATGCTACCATTTATATTCTAGCTTAGTTTTAGAGTTGATCTAGTGGAGCATATTCCACGAGAGTTTCTTTCCTGCTTTATTCAGACATTGTATTGGTGTCATTTTGGCAAGTACATCTTTATTACTATATTAGACTATTTCTTTCATTTGATGATCTTGATATTAGATGGTTGATGGTGAACAATATGTATTAATGAGAAGGATTAGTAAGTATGTTAAGAAACAAAAAGTTTGAAATTTTCCGCTAAAATTAACCTAGATGAAGTAAGAATGATGTAAGTAGGCTTGTCTGCGACCTCTGAGAGGTCAACGACGCCGGTCTGGGGTCTAGATTCCAATCGTGACAATATCAACTCCACCATTTTGTTAGCATAACTCCACAACTTCCTCACTAGGTAATAATACCACATTTTCTCCTTAGAGTGACATACACATGAACCTTAACCAAATCACAAGAACAACTATGAATCATTATTCACACAAGAGAGTTGCCTTCAACTTCCATCAATTCCTCAAATTTACACCTTAAAGATTTTCTACAACCATTGAACCTAATCACAAGATAACTCATTTTCTCTCAAAGGCACTTTATTCAATATCTATACTCTTAACATGCTTAGAACTACATATCCATACAATTTCTCATCACAATACTTCCAACCTCATAAGTCACACATAGCCATAAATGGCTTCACATCACAATCCTCGAAACTTACCTTCACATTTAGTCTTCTAGCCGCAAAACCATCATAAGCATCAAAACTCACCTTTCTCTCCCTTAAACTTAGAAACCTCTCCCTTCCCAAGCAAATACACCTAGAGAACAACCGGACAAAGGAGAAGAAGAGAGAGATCTTATGGAGTTAAGTTCTATGGCACGATACAAGAGTAATGAAGAAAGTGAAACTCTATCGTTCTATAGCCTCTTGTCCATGGATGTTCCGTGACTCACACCAATGACCAAGACTTTACTAGACGTGGCTTGTGATACTTTTAGATCCTTAACTATTTCCCATAACCTTATGCTCTGATACAAAGTTTGTCACAACCCTCAAGTACCCCCTAGAAGTTAGGGAGAACCCTTGGGTCATGACCGGGCGTACTTGACCCTTTGGGGTCTTATACAAGCCCTTTAACTATCGTTCATTACATAAGACATGAAAAGTAGTGTGGAATTTAAAACTTTTCACGAATAAATTAATAAAAGTAAATCTTCCATAAATACTAGAGAATCTTATCATCACAAGCCAACTTAAAGACACGACATAATATTTTATGGACATGGCCCTTTCAAATTAATAGAAATACATAATAAGTCTTTAAATAAGAAACTAAGAAAAAGACTATGCCCTCGAATATATGAGGACATACTTTGTCTTGAGAGAAACTTTCACAAGCGTTTCCTTCTAGCCTTCTACCTTGCTTACAAGAACCTATAATTATAAAGTATACAAAAGTATGGGGTTAGTACATAACAATGTACTATGGCATATGCAAAATCATGTAAAAAGGGACATTTTAGTAAAATAAGATTTCATGCCAAATAATTATAACAATCATTAATTAGAAACAAAACAACATAAGACACATCATTCAACACTTAGAGAAGGATTCCCATAATTTTAACAAAAGAATGCACTTTCCAGTAACTTTCCAGTTTTTACAGTGAACTATTTAGAATATTACAGTGAACCGATTTTGACTCCAAAAATAGTGAACTTCCAAGGTATTGCCAATGAGGAAGTGAACTTATTTTCGTAGAAGTTTCCTAACCGAGGTTATCCTAAGGCTCTCCAAGGTATGACATCAAGGAAACGTCTAAACACCTGCTTCAATACACACCAAAAAGAACCTTAAGACTACCTACCATGAGCTTACTCCTCTAGGGAGAACAAGTCACCACTCAATCACAAGAAATTAGAAGAACACCCAACAACACACCAAAGACTTCCCTTTCGGAATGCCTACTTAGTGCAATGAGTAGATGGCATCTCATACCACCACCTACCCTAAGTAGTACATTCTTTTAGAAGTTTAGGCACCAAGAATTCCCTTTGGGAAGGTCCAACGTAGAGCAATGGATAGTTACCGTCCCATACCACCACCTACCCTAAGTAGCACATTCTTTTAGATGTCTTAGTTCACTCAATTCACATAAGACTCACCAAGACTCCCCTTTCGGAATGCCAACTTAGTGAAATGAGTAGATGGTGTCCCATACCACCACCTACCCTAAGTAGTACATTCTTTTAGAAGGTTTGGCACCAAGATTTCCCTTTCGGAAGGTCCTACTTAGTGCGATGATAGATAGCATCCCATACCACCACCTACCCTAAGTTTCACATTCTTGTAGAAGTCTTAGTTCTTTTAATTCACATAAAAATCACCAAGACTCCCCTTTCGGAATGACTACATAGTGCAATGGATAAATAGCGTCCCATTCCACTACCTACCCTAAGTAGCAAATTCTTTTAGAAGACTTTGTACTTTCATTTATTTTGTGGGGTCTAACTTAAACGACATATACCGTGAGAACTAAATATGGAATCCCGATACTTCCCTTATCGGTGAAGGGTCCCCTCACTTTTCTAGAGTGACGTCTTACTTTTATAGCTTTTACATGACTTTCCCAATAGCTACACCTATGTGGCGCATAGTTTAAGGTATAAGGAGATTGCTACTAAGTAACTCATGCTCTATTAACAAGGAGTACTCATCTCAAGAGGTACATTGTAATACAACATATCAACTCACGAAGTCTAACCACCCCTTCTTCATATCCTCTCGGTGCTAGGCAAAACTCCCCACGGATTCTCAACATTATAAACTATAGGTTAAGATAACTAGTGAACACCACATCTCAACTCACGAAAGTTATTCATCCTTCAACGAATATTGGGAAGCTCTTAGGATGTAATGAGGTTGCTACTAAACACTTCATCTCAACTCACGGAGAGTGTTCACCACAAAACTCTCATTTTTACTTAGCTTTGCTTCATTCATTCATTCAAGTGTGAGCGTGTGTGTACATGTGAACACACCTTGCACATAAGCATAATTTCATTTACTTCAACTTCTATACATTCTTTAGAATTTCCTTCATCAAATGATACACTTTACATGCTTCACATAATCATATACTTCATTTAGGCCTAATCTAAGCAAAACATACAATTCAAGCTTCACAATACACAATAAGAATCATATTCAATATCACATAACTTCACATATTAGGCCTTCAAAGCAACACTCACAATACATACTAAACATAACCTAGTTAATCAATTAAACACCGCCGCCAAGAAGGTGGGCTATACCACTCAAGAGCACTTTATAACTAAAGCTTAAACAACATATCCAACTTACCATTTAATCCAAGCTTCCATCACCTATAGCATTTTATACAATAATTTATCATAAATTAGACCTTAGATCAGTAGCTCAACATCAATAGAAACACAAGTAAAGCAAAGCTCAAAGACTACAAAACTAAGCTCATTTAACCCTTTTCTAAGCCAACATTTGACAAAAAGTTTTAACATGATTTCATTGATGTTTTAACCTTAAAATCATCATCTAACATTAGAAACATCATTATTAATTCATTAGAAATGTTTTCATGCAAGACTCATGTTTAGAGTTGAAGATAGCAGAAACTAGGGTTGAAAACCTTTTTTGGAAATGCATTAGAAGTAACTCCTTGAATAGAAGAGAGTTCTAGGATTGATACCATACCTTAGATAATAGGAACGCCAATGATTTTGATGAAGAACTTGGACACCAACATCCCTCCTAGCTCTTCTTGACTTTGAGCTTCCAAAGAGACTTGAGAGATAGTTCTATGGGAGAGGGGTTTTGGGTTTTAGGAAATGATGTCTGAAAGTAGGTCTTAGGGTTTAGAACACTTTAATATACCTAAAATACCGTAAAATAAACGTCCTAGGATCATAAAAGACTTGGGGTGAATTGACCAAACACCCCAAGACTAACCAGGAAATTTATAGCTTTTGGACAGTCTTCATCGACGGACCAACCAACAGACCGTTTGTCAACCAACAGCCCGTTGGTGGGGTAGTGTTGGTTTGGACTTAGCCTTCTTCAATGGGAGGCTGTCCTGCCTTTCAGATCCAATCGATACCCTATGGTTGATGGACCGTTGGTTGACAAACGGACCGTCCCTTGGGTTGTCGTTTGTTCACTGTTTTGGCAGCTTTAATCCAAACGGTAGGGTCCTCTTCCAGGGCCCTTCATGGGTCCTAGGTTGTGTCGTAACCAGACGTTAAACCCCTAAACATGTTCATCTAGGTCATAGGAACATCTCACACTAAATTCAAGTAAAAGGAACACGTAAAACTCACTCAAACACATCAAGACACATGCACTATATCTAAGGCATATCTTCCGAATGTCATGGACGTTCTTCGATGTTTAACCTCCAAACTGAACCAAACTTCACACACTTCCTAAGGAAACTAAGGTAACTTATTTTAACTTAAAATTAAATCAAGAAAGACTCACATACCTTAGTTCGTTTTAGGTCATTACATAAAAATTCATTTTTCTAATTTAATAACAACTCAACCTTAACATGCATATCATAAGGAGAATGTTTGGAAACTCATTTTTCACAAATGACTCCAACATAACCCAAGTTACTAGAAACTCTTTGTTTTAGGCTTTAATAAACACACAGAGAAAGGTTAATGGTATCTCACTCCCTACAATCATTACTCTTCACCATACTCCCCTACTTAGGAGAAACCCAATATAAGGTCAACATAACCTACTACAAGGAACTCCCTCAAGGAACCTCAAACCATACTAATAACTTCTCAATAAAGTGTACCTCATTAAAACCAAAGACTCTCAAAGGTCTAGCCATCTAACAACTACATCCCCCTTGATAGGAGAAACTCACCTTCACTCCTTCTAAACTCACCTCCTTCCTTTCTAAGGCTGGATATAGAAAACATCAAACCATCTCTAAAACCACTCCTTCACCTTCCTAACAATATACTTCATCATTTCTCCCAACTATACTACCATTCAAAAGGTAACTCAACAAAACTAAGGTCATCAACACCATCTTCCATACCCCATCTAACAAGTCACATCTCATCTTTTCTCTCCCTCAACCCAAACTTCACAAAGGTCACATTCAAAGTATCGAAACATAAAGGAATAAGGTAAATACACCATATACAAACTCTTAGGCATGATTAGAAGAATGAAGAAGTGAAACTTTTCCTACCACCCAATAGCCTCCAATTCATAATGTGGCGCACATCACATTATGAGTAAGACTCTATGGAATGTTCTATATGAGACAAACATCGACACTTCCAAACCTTATATTCTGAAACGAACTTTGTAACGACCCACAAGTACACCCTATAAGTTAGAGAATTCTGAATCGCCACAAGGCATATAAAATTCTGAGAAGTCTCACTTAAGCCACTCGTATCATTAATTGTATAATATGCACTCTAAAATAAGTAGTTGGGACAATCTCTTGCTCGGGAGAAATTCCAAAGTCTATGCCGAAGTTAATCTCCCGATCGGGACAAATTCCGAGTAGATCATCGGGAAAGACCTTCGGAAATTCCTTCATTATGGGTACCAACTCTAAGGTTGGGATCTCGAATTCAAGATCCATAAATCTCACTATGTGGTAGAGACAACTTTTTGCAATCAATTTGCAATATTTTAGACACGAAATGATTTTACCCCTCGGATTTGAGTTTCCTCCTCTCCACTCAAAAATGGGATCATTTGGAAATTGAAATTTGACTACCCTTCTCCTACAATTAATAAAGGCAAAGAAAGCATGCAACCAATCCATTCCCAGAATGACATTGAAATCTAGCATATCAAGTACTATCAAGTCAACTAACGTAACTCTATTTGGAAAGGAAATAGGACAACCATTATAGACTCTTTTAACCACTATAGAATCACTCGCCGGCGTAGAAACCAATAAGAGTTCATCGAAGATATTAGGTAGTATATCGAATTTCATGGCTACAAGGGGGGTCATAGAAGACAACGTAGCACCGAGATCAAACAATGTATATATATTAAAGGAATGTAATTGTAACATACAAGTAACCACATCCAGAGAGCTCTCTTGATCTCCTTGGGATTGGAGAGAATAAAAGCAATTATCTGTAGGGGCATCCTGATTTGGGGTATTTGCTTATGATTGATCATTTTCCCTTCCTTGAGCTTTAATCATAGGGAAATATCTCTTCATGTGACCACACCTGACACAAACATAGCAATTACCCGTGCAAACTCGGCACTTACAATCATGTTTTATACAACATTTTGTACAAAAAGGCCTCTCAACATATGAACTACCACCTTCCCTCTCTTGGGGCTTGGGAGTAGACACCTTACCCTTGTTAACCTTTGGATAATTAGTAGGGCCTTGACTGGAAAACCTTTTCTTGAACCTTGGTTTGTCTTACACCTCAAATCTACTCTTGGAATAATTTCCAATCTTCGGCCCTTACCTTCTTCAACTCCCTACCAACGTGTTTATGATTTTGTGCATTAATTTTTTTGGCATGAACCATGAGACGAGAAATGTCCATAATTATAATCAAAATAACCTACCTACATTCATCAACCCCTAGGTCGGATATCCCATAACGTATTTATTTATTTTATCTTTAGAATCCGTAACCATAGTGGGAGCATGCTTTGATAGTTGAGTGAACTAGAGGCTATACTCCTTTACGCTAACACACCCTAGATGAAGGTTGATGTATTATTGCATTTTCCACTCCCTCAATTCCAAGGTAAAAGAATCTATCAAGTAAAGCCGTCTTGAATGATGCCCAAGTAACCCGGCCTTCTCCAACTGGCCTGTCATCCTTCCATTGCTCATGCCAAACTTAAGCCACATATTTGAGTTGATAGGCGGCTAGTTCCGCCTTTTCTTGAGAAGACACCCTAATAGGATCAAGAAATTTAAACACTTCATCAATGAACCCTTGTGGGTCCTCCTCCACTTTAGAACCATAGAAAGTAGTGGGATTCATTATTGTGAAGTCGCTAATCCTTGAAGCGGTGGTGTTAGCATTTGGGTTCACTTGAACTCTAGTGTCCCTATAATTTTAGTAGCCAACACTTGAGTCAAGCTATGAATAGCCGCCATTATCTCAACGTTAGACATAGCCATTTCGTCAATAGGAACTTGAGGGTTTTGAGGAGCTTGAGGGGGAAACACCTCAATTAAATTCTCCTCCTCGTCCCTTAGAGAATTGTTCCTCCTTGTATTCATTGGGAATAAGTGCAATTAATGGATTAGAAGAAAGGACTAGATAGTGTAAAGACTCTTAGGAACGACTAAGGGATAACAAGAGAGTGAATGTTCCTAAGAATCTCATAGTCTCTCATTCAATAGTGTGGCGCGCTTTACAATTATGAATTAGATTCTATATAGACGTGGTTTAGTGAGACATCAATCCTAAGATTGCTCAACCTCATTCTCTGATACACTGTTTGTTACGACCCAAAGTAACCCCTAGGCATAACCGGCATCGGCGTCCTCAAAGATGACTAAGACTAGCTCTTAGCGTAACATCATAGGTCAAAATTGTGGAAAATTGAAAACTTTACGTAATGAAGTCTACTTAGAATTCTCGCATATCGTATATGGAGTTTACATAGAATCCTTGCATATGAAGTTTACATAGACTTATCTTTTAGAATAAGTAAAACCACTACTAGAAATAAGTCCTACATCAACAGATTGTATCACAACGGTTCAAAAAGTGTTTCCATTGATGTCTATACCAATGGTTATAAGTGTTGCATAATGCCCATGACGATATGTGTATATTATACCTTGAAAACCGTTGCAATAAAGTGACAGGCGTTGAAAAATATGTCGTATTGCAACGGTTGTGCGTAACCATTGCAAAAGGTCGTATATAGCAACGCGTCGTATATTTCCCTCCTAATTTTCGTGAAATATTCTCACTGAAGAGCCAAAAATTTATTATACAATAAATTTTTATTTTTTCCCTAAAAATAACAAAAGATATAAAATTTGTATCGCTAAAATTGGTCCCTTTTCCTCATCGATGATCTCTAGTCGAAAAGCCTTAATCATCGCCAGCCAGTTCACCAAATCGATCAGCGCTAAAATTTGCCTCTGTAGAGTCACTTGCTTTGTTCTAATCAGTGCTGGTTATTAGTATTTGTTGGGTTCTGCTACGCTCAACTCACAACAAGATTGCTCAACCGCTTCTGAAATTGTTGTTGGGTTCATTTGTTTCTCTAACTCACCCCAAAACTCAAAGATTTGCTCCACCAAGTTCTTTCTCAACTTCCCAAAGCTCAAATTTTAGGTTATATTCTCTATTTTCTCATGCCACACTTGATCCACATATTTGAGTTGATAGGTGGCTAGTTCCGCCTTTTCTTGAGAAGACACCCTCATAGCATCAAGAACTTTAAAAACTTCATCAATGAACCCTTGTGGGTCCTCCTCTACTTTAGAACCATAGAAAGTAGTGAGATTCATTATTGTGAAATCTCTAATCCTTGAAGCGGTGGTGTTAGCAGTAGGGTTCACTTGAACTCTGGTGTCCCTATAAACTTTAGTAGCCAACACTTGATTCAAGCTATGAATAGCCACCATTATCTCAACGTTAGACATAGCCCCTTCGTCAATAGGAACTTGAGAGTTTTGAGGAGCTTGAGAGGGAACCACCTCATTTAAATTCTCCTCCTCGTCCCTTCGAGCATTGTTCCTCCTTGTATTCATTGCCTATAAGTACAATTAATGGATTAGAAGAAAGGACTAGATAGAGTAAAGACTCTTAGGCACGACTAAGGGATAACAAGATAGTGAATGTTCCTAAGAATCTTATAGTCTCTCATTCATAAGTGTGGCGCGCTTCACAATTATGAATTAGATTCTACATAGACGTGGTTTAGTAAGACATCAATACTAAGATTGCTCAACCTCATGCTCTGATACACTATTTGTTAGGACCCAAAGTAACACCTAGCATAATCGGCGTCGGCGTCCCCCAAGATGACTAAGACTAGCTCTTAGCGTAACATCATAGGTCAGAAGTGTGGAAAATTGAAAACTTTACGTAGTGAAGTCTACTTAGAATTCTCGCATATCATATATGGAGTTTACATAGAGTCCTTGCATATGAAGTTTACATAGACTTATCTTTTAGAATAAGTAAAACCACTACTAGAAATAAGGCCTACATCAACAGATTGTATCACAACGGTTCAAAAAGTTATGCCATATATGTCTATAACAATGGTTATAAGCGTTGCATAAGACCCACGACAATATGTGTATATGATACCATAAAAACCTTTGCAATAAAGTGACAGGCGTTGCAAAATATGTGGTATTGCAACGGTTGTGCGTAACCATTGTTAGAGGTCGTATATAGCAACGAGTCGTATATTTCCTTCCTAATTTTTGTGAAATATTCTCACTAAAGCGCCAAAAATTTACTATACAATTAATTATTTTTTCTTTTCCCAAAAATAACAAAAGATATAAAAATTTTATCGCTTAAATTGGTCCCTTTTCCTCATCGACGATTTCTAGTCGAAAACCCCTAATCGTCACCGGCCAGATCACCTAATCGATCAGTGCTGAAATTTGCCTCTATAGTGTCTCTTGATTTGTTCTAATCGGTGCTGGTTGTTAGTATTTGTTGTGTTTAGCTGCGCTCAACTCACAACAAGATTTCTCAACCACTTCTGAAATTGTTGTTGGGTTCATTTGTTTCTCTAACTCACCCCAAAACTCCAAGATTTGTTGCACCAAGTTCTTTATTAACTTCCCAAATCTCTAATTTTAGGTTATATTATCTATTTTCTCATGCCTATTTTGGACTTATTTTCTTATTTTAGGTTATTCTCTCTGAATTATAAAGTCACTTGAGTCGATTATTTGAACTGTAGATTGTAATAGTGTTGAAGATCAAAGAAATCAACGAGAGCAACTGAAGAAAAAACTTGTCCTTGGATATTTTTGAAGGTGCGTTCTTATTTTTTAAAATATTGAGTTTGTGGATTTTTCGTATCGATTTTCTATTAAAGATTTACTCAGCATTAAGTTGATACATATAAGAAAATAGCAAGACACTATTATTTATATGCAACTTTGGCTGTCTATTCTTAAGCTTTTTTCAATCTTACTTGTATGAAGATAGAATTCTATCATTAATGGTAGTGTTTTGATGTAAATTTGAGAAATTTATTATAGTATCTAACTTTTGGTTGGAATTTGTAGTAGGATGCAAATTTGTATGTATTTATGTTACAGATGAACGTTTAAACATAGAATTGTTATAGGAAAGTAGCATTAAAACTATTTCGAGGATTTTTTTAGAACAATATGAGATACTTTTTTAGAATCGATAATTGAAGTTCCTATTATAAGCTTAAGAAAACAAAGTGCATACAAACTAATTTATATTATTAAATTTATCAAAGATTACCTTTTTATTCTTCTGATGCTTTAGTTCTGGGATCTTTTAAGTTTTGAGAAAAATGATAGAAGAAAAGAAAAGAACAGAATATTAACAGAACATTACTTAGAATGTCATTTTGCCAGAAACAATCTGGAAAATTTAAAATTACATGTCTAATCCTAGTACTAGTTCTAATCGTTGGATAGAAATCTATACACATCAGGATATAAAAGCTTAGCTTTAAAAGTGTTGAAAAGAGAAGAATTTTGATCCTCTTGATTCTTATGGTGTTCTTTAAAAGTTTATACATGATATGGACATCCAAATATAACTTACAAAACTAATGTCTAAAACAACATAAAAGACCAAAAAAGATAAAAGAGAAGCATAATTTGACGAATTCATGCATTGCCATGAAAAATAATACAGAATATAGAAAAAAGGAAACTTTGAGCATGAAGACTCTAAGGAAATAATAGAGATAGATAAAGGGGAACTTTGAACAACATCAAGCTAAAAATAATGGTCTTATAATTTCTTGAACTCCATAGCCTACAAGTTAATCTTAACAATTATACCAACTAACCATTTTTCTTTATGATTTCCTTGTTTTAAATAGAATCTCAAAGGATAATAATGATAAAAGTTGGATGAGTTTCCTATGATGGACATTTGAGTATATTCATGGAGTAAACAATTTTCTTGATAAGGCATTTGAACGAGCTTCTCAAAGAAATGAAATATTGTGCCCTTGCAAAAAGTGCATTAATCTATATTGGCATTAGAGGAATGTGGTGGAGGATCACTTGGTTGTTTATGGGTTCGTTGATGGTTACACTAAATGGGTTTTTCATGGAGAAGGATCTTCCGCGATAAATATACCTCATCCAATCAATGATGATGAAGGTTCTAATTTTCGAGATGATATTAATGGGCTACTTCATGATATATTTAGAAATGTGGAAGTCGAATCGTGGCATGGAGAAGAAGTGAGAGAGGGACTATACGAATACGCAAAGAAATATTTTAAATTATTAGAGGATGGAAAACAACTGTTATATCCGGAATGTGAAAACTTTACCAAATTGAGTTTCATCATTCGATTATATTTGTTCAAAACCTTGCATGGGTTGAGTAATGTTGCATTTTCAGACGTTTTAGAATTGTTAAGAGAGGATTTTCCCTTTACTCAGATACCAGATTCTTTCGGTAAGGCTAAAAAAGGTGATACATGATTTAGGTCTTAATTATGAAAAAATACATGCATGCCCAAATGATTGCATGTTATTCTGGAAGGACAATGAGAAAGTCGATAACTGCTCTATATGTTGGTCTTCTAGATGGAAAGATATTGGTGCTACCTCAAGTAATGCAAGCTCAAAAATTCCTGCAAAGATTTTAAGGTACATGGCTTTAAAGCCCAGGCTTTAAAAGTTATATATGTCTCCTGAAACAGCTGTTGCAATGAGATGACATGCTAATAAACAACCTAATGATGTTAATTTAAGGCATCCTGCTGCTGGGTAAACATGGAAAGATTTCGATCATTTATATCCAGACTTCTCTGTTGATCCTCGTAACATTAGGCTGGGTCTCTCAAGTGATGGCTTCAACCCATTTCGAACCATAAGTATTTCTCATAGCACGTGGCTTGTTATGTTGATGAACTATAATTTATCACTGTGGATTTGTATGAAGTCGGAGTATATTATGTTATCAATGATCATTCCAGGCCCATCTTCTCCTGGAAATGATATTGATGTTTACCTACAACCACTAATTGCAGAACTGAAGTAACTATGTGAACCTATTATAGCAACATATGATGCTAAAACCTACCAGACTTTCCAAATGCATGCAACCTTAATGTGGACAGTTAGTGATTTTCCAGCACTACCAACGCTTTCAGGATGCAGCACTAAGGGAAAACTGGCATGCCCTACTTGTAACTATGACACATGTTCTCAATATCTTAAACATAGTTCTAATATGTGTTATTTGGGTTACCAAAGATTTGTACCTCCTTATCATCCATTGCGAAAAGATAAGAAGTCATTTGATGGTAAGGAGGAGCACAATCATGCACCTACTCCTTTGTTGGGTGTAGAATTACTTGAAGAGTTGAATGAATTCAATAATGTCTTTGGAAAGGGTAAAATAACGAGATCGCGAGATAATAAGAGTCCATGGAAAAAAACATCTATTTTCTTTGAATTACCATATTGGGCACATAACAAATTATAGCACAATCTTGATGTTATGCATATAAAGAAGATCATATGTGATAGTTTGCTTGGAACTTTATTAGAGATAGATGGAAAGTCAAAAGATCATGTAAATTCCACTATGACTTGAGAGAAAATGGAATGCGAAAGAAGCTACAACCAATTGAAGAGGATGATGGAAATATAAGTTTGGGTCAGTCATCATTCTTCATGAAGCCAGAACAAAAGTGGTTATTTTGCAGTGTCTTCAAAATAGCCAAATTACCTAAAGGGTGTGCTTCAAATATATCACACCGCGTGCATGAGAAAGAGATGAAAATATCAGGATACAAAAGTCATGATGCTCATTTTATGATGCATTACATGCTTCAGGTTGCCGTTAGAAAGACATTGCCCAATAAAGTTTCATTGACATTGATAAGGTTGGGCGATTTCTTTAGAGCCATACGTATTAAGGTAATAAGGCAAACGGATCATAAAAAATTGGAGTTTGAAATTGGTGAAATAATTTTTGATCTTTAAATGATTTTTCATCCAGCCTTTTTTGACATAATTCTACATTTGCCTATTTATTTAGTGAATGAAATATAGCTTGGGGGCCCAACTCATCTTCGTTGGACGTATTCCATTGAAAGAGAGCTATATAACTTTAAGGAACACATGCGTAATCGAAAATGTCAAGAAGCATCGATAGTAGAGGTTGTTGTGGGTAGAGATTGCATGAATCATAGTTTGAGATACCTACATGATGGAGTAAAGACAATATTTAGTAGGTACCAAATTGAGGATGAGTAATGTGATAAGAATTTGTCACCTATATTCCCTAAGATTGGTCATCCAATTGGACGGGAGAAGAAAAAAAATTCACTTTTTTGATGGATTCAGAGTTACGTCATGAAGCACATCGATATGCCATTTTCAATATCGTAGATAAACAAGTGGAAAATCTTATCGAGTAAGACAAATTATAGAACAATTATATATATTTTATAATACATTTTTTTGTTAGATAAGGTATATTAAGATTTATAAAGGCCGGTAACTAAATTTTCAATATTCATGTTGTAGGGAACATAAGAACATAATGAGTAATCATAGTAGATTAAATGCATGGACAAGAGCAAGGAATCACAGTCGTGAATTTAGCAATTGGTTCGAAAAGAAAGTTACAAATGTTGAAGTACCTCAACATTTACTATGGCTAGCTAAAGGGCCTAATATGGTGGACAATATATATACTGCATATTTTATCAATGGATATCGATTTCATACAAAAAAGAGGGATGCCCCCAGTATAACTCAAAATAGTGGAGTGACTTTATAAGCAACAACATATAGTTTTGCTAATTCTCGGGACTAAAATCTTGTTGATGGAAATGTTGTTTATTATGGTGTTATTCAAGATATCATTCAAATTGATTATTATGGTTGTTTTAGTGTTGTATTATTTGGATGTGAGTGGTATTTGAATGAAGTAGATGAATATGGGTTAACTCGAGTATACTTCAACAAGTTATGTAGTAAAGATGACCCTTTTGTGTTAGCATAAAAGTTTATCAAGTATTTTATGTCATGGATCCAATTGAGAAAGATGTTTATTATGCAAGGAATAAGGTTCCTGTTGATTTATATGATCTGGAGGAAGAAAATTATCCTAATATAGGCGACACATTTTGGAGGGAGCCTAATGATGACATTGTTTCCTCAGCTACATTAGATGAGAGAGAATTTAGATGGTCAAGAGAGGATGTGGCCGTTGATATTGTTGATATTCCATGTAATGCACAACATTCAGAAGATACAGTTTTAGAAATGTCAGAAGAGGAGAATGATATTGATGAAACATATTGGGATTGGATCGAGGAAGATTATTAAATTATTAACTGATCCTCTTTTTTCCATTTATATTGTGCTATTTTATTATTTTTGTTCTGTGTAACGATAGTGAGGTTGGTTTTATTCATAAGGTTTGTTAAGTGCAAAAGTGTTGAATTCTTTCTTTTAACCAATTTTATATTTAATTTTCTGAAATTGCACAGACTTGAACAATCATGAATCAAGAAACGTGTGTGACAAAAATCCAGAAAGTTAAGAATTTAAACTATGTTTCAGCTGGATCACTTACTTCTTTGCGAAATAAAAAGGTATAAAATCACAAGCACAAACAGAACTCAAAGTGTATTTTAGTCGTTCAAGTTATGAAGTCAAAGGAAACATGTGTGACAAAACCAGTTCCAACATCACAACTAGTTCAACATTAGAAAGTGCACCACCTGTTTCCCAATTCTACCACTCCCGTATCACAAGTAGCAGATGAAAAAGTGCAACAACAGTCACAACATTCTAGTACTGCAGCATCACAACAAGTTCAGGAACAAATGCAACAACTTCAACAAAATTCTACCAATCTTGAAGGAAATAACCAATTTGAGGAACAAGGCAAGCATATATAGATTTTAGTTCATATTAGTCCAAATCTCTGTTCATATCATTGTAGACACTACACTAAACAAGAAAAAAAGAGGTGGCACACAAATGCAGGTTGTACATGGACGTAGTGAACATAAACTGATACTGCTAAATGAGTTAAACCAGCCCATTGGTCCTACTTAAGAAGTGGTAAGTGAATTAGGCAGCTTTCTTCGGACATTGGCAAGAAATGGAACATTTTGTCCTCTTAATGTATTTAATTGGAAGAAGTTGAAGACACATGATTATATGTGGAGTAGTATCAAGGTTTGATGTTCTCATTGTTTCGTTATTTGGTTGAAAATATTTCATTTTTCTTGTGCTGATGTAATTCGATTAAAGTGTATGAAAAATATGACATTCCCGAAGTTGGAAAAGATTGGGATTTGGGAGAAATTCAACTTTATTGGAGAGGGTATAAGTGTAGGTTGAAGAAAACACACTTTTATGCGTATGCCGATGGTGCAACTCGAATGGTAAATACGCCTAAATTTGTTTCAGAATCTGCTTTTAAGGAAATACTTGCATATTGGAACTCTGATGTAGCTAAGGTGATAAATAAATCTTGAATATATGATAAGTATTTTTTTCTCCATTACTACTAGTATCTGTTTGAAATCTTGAATTTATTTATTTATAGGAGACATCCCACACCAATAAAGAGAATCGAAAAAAGTTGAGGTATCCACACAATGTTCGCAAGACAAGTTTTGATATAATTCACGAGGTTTGATGTTTTCTTGTATAATTACTATGACATTGTTCAGTTTTTCAGGAAGATTTTAATGGTGACTGCATATAACTAGGAAAAAAAGAAGGAAACTCCTGATGCCTTGTAAAGTAAGGACTTATTTGTGGCTACTACAAAAAGGAAATTTGACCGAGTAAACAAGGACTCATATTAAGATACAGTTGCCAAAATAGTATGAAATATTCTTATTCTATGTTGATCTATATGAAATTTTTGTCCTTATATATATGAACGATTCAATTTAATTGAACTCTCTTCTCTTGAACCTGATATGTAGGCTGAAATGGAGAGGATAGAATGTCAGCAAAGTAAAGATGTTACTCAATCTGTTGACGCATTTACAACAGTCATGGGACAAGATCATCCTGGTCGAGTATACTATATGGATGTGGAGTAACCAAGACTCTTTTGAAACACAAACAGGGAAGTTCTAGTCCCTCTTCAAAAATTGTTGATGATGAAATAATGCAGCAAAAAATTGAGGAACAGGAAGAGAGGATGCAACAAAGAATGCAAGAAAAACTCAATGCTCAAAAATATACAATGAAAAAAGAAGTTACAGTGAACATCATAGAACAACTTCAGCGTCAAAATCAAGGATTAACACTTGATCCTAATATGCTAAGATTCACTGTTGGTTCGCCTGAAGATAGGGTTGCTCATCAACTAATTAATCGTTCATTTGATGGTTGAAACAATCAAGGTTAGTTTTTTTACATCTTCTTATATTCTATTTTGAACAACTCGATCATGATTCATGCACAACACTACTTAAATATTGAGAAGACATGATCATTTTCCTGAATATCCACTTGTTTAGAGTCATGTTTAGCATACAAGTTACGGTTCTATTTCAAAGAGGAGAAATTTTCTACTTATTGTAGAAGAACCCATAAAAATGTTCAAGCGTGACTTCTTACCTCCATTCTTTTTTCTTAAAATTCACTGTAAACCTTAATTCTACTTTCTTCTATCTTTTATAGTATTTATTCATTGTTTTTGTTCTGTTATATTATAACAACCCAAAAATAACTATGCAAAGTAATGCCTAAACGTACCTAGAATGCCTAGAGTAGACCGGGTTCACATGGCTTGATGCGCGTGGAACCAGAACTCAGAACCCATGTACCAGCCAAGCCAACCAACTTGGTGAGTTAGTTGAGCTAGTCAAGGTTGGGTCCAGCAATGTAGGGCTCCCGAATATTAAGATTCACCGGGATGAGTCTTAATCGGATTGGAAAAGGGTAATTTTAGGTTTGGAGGGTTTAGGGGTAAAATGGTATCTTCCAGGCTAGGGGTGGTATTGTAATTACCCTAAGTATTTAATTAATTAATTAATTAATGAAAATAGTGGACAATTCGGGTAGGGTTGACCCGAATTGACCTATTTTCGCGAATTGAGCTACACCCGGGTTCGATCCTTGCTGGAAGCAATGTTAAATCTAATTAATTTATATTAATTATCTGATTTAAGTAAGGGCATGATGAGTCATTTTACCTAAGCCTTAAAAAAAATCAGATTTTTAATTAATAAATAACAAGGAGTCCTAGTTTGACTAAGTCTTCAACTAAAACTCCTACACTTACTCTCATCTCTCTCCACTCTCATTCTCACGTCTCTCCACACTCTTTATCATGCTCATCATCAGCAAAAAGGAACAAAAAAATTAAAGTTCATCACTTGAAGAACTTGCACACAAAAACTCAAAAGAAAAACTAAACTAAAAAGGAAAAGCGAAAGCATTTTTCAAACGGTTTACGCGTGAGTTTTTCTTGGAGAAGCATTTGTTTTTCATGGTAATTGTCAGCACTTGAGATCAAATTTGATGAGAATTTGTTTTTATGAGATCAAATTTCATGGTAATGCCTTCTTTTGGGAAGGGCGGAGGTTCACGTAATTCTCATGAGATGAGAATGTCCACCAAGGTGGGTATGGGTCTCCCTAAATCTCCTAGTCTTTGAAATATATTGACAACATAGGGAAATAGCCAGTGGTTTTCCACCTAAGCAAGCTAGGGATGTTTTGGTTTCACCTTGGCCAGTGACTCCACCACGTTTTAGTGTGGGGAAGACACCGGATTTCATGATGCTCACATGATCTATGTCGGTTAAAGTTGAAGTTCCTCAAAGTATGAAAGATAATGACATGAATGATACCAAAGCTATTTGGATAGGATAATCAAGAGGTGAACTAGACTCAAGTAATGACAGTAGGTCATTCCTGGTCATTGCACAGTCAACCCGATGAGAGTCTTAAACAACATCCTAGGTATAGCTGGTGTTCACACCATCCTATGAATGAATAAAAATGATGTAAGTATGAATGAATGAAGCAGACTCTGTGTTTGCTAAAGAAGGCTCCCTAGTTGAGGTCCCATATGTTGAGCCTTCATTTTGGGAAGTCCTAATGTTAAGTCCGTGATTCCAAGGACTCACGGCATATGAACGAATGATATGTAATATATGTATGTGCTATATGAGATATGTTATGTGTTGTGTGCAATACGAAAAGAATGATGATGCATGTTACTCTCATAGCATGACTTTCCTAATCTGATTTGGCAATTCCAACTGACTTGGCTTTCCATAATTCATATCGTTAGGAGAGAGCTCTTCTTAATCATGCATGTCCTTGGTGTGTACTTGCATACACCCATACTTAGTACAAGTGTGTACTAAGCCCATACATTATACTATTTTAGTTGCAAGTTCAGGAGGGTGTTGAAGACATTCATTGCAGCTGTTCGGACATCAGAGCATTTCATCCGGACTTGGTAGGTCCTCATGCATTCGAAGATGCCTTCCTTTATATTTCTTGCTTAGTAGTAGGTTTGAACTAGTGGGGTAGGTTCCACTAGTGTTTCTTTCCTATTTTATTCAAATGCTTGTAATGATGCCGTTTTGGCAAGTATTACTTATGACATGAGATTCCATTTCTTTCAAGTTGCATGATCTTATAATTAGATGGTTGATGTATGAGCAATGAACTTCCTTAAAGATATGCGTTTATATGAAGTCTATGTGTACTTCACTATAAACAAAAAGTTTCAAATTTTCCGCTAAAATTAACCTAACGAATGTAATAACGACGTAATTACGCTTGTCTGCGACCTCCGAGAGGTCAACGACGCCAGTTTCGGCTAAGGTATAGACCCCAATCATGAAAAACTTGGTATCAAAGTGTTAGGTTAAATATCCAAGACATCAGGCTCATATCAACCACGTTAAGTAGTTTCTAAGTTATGGTAGTGAAGTGCACCACTATCATGAATTAGAGACTGCATAATGCTTAGGAAATTTTCCCTTCTTCAAATCTTATCGTACCTTATGAAATTTTGATTTCTTGGTGTCACGTTCATCAAAGGGTCGCTATGATAGGGATTCCGAGTCCAGAGTTAAGAGGAATAATGAAGTAGATACACCTCAGGAGAGGCCCCCGTGTTGGAAGTGTGGGAAAAACTGCATGGAGGACAGTGTATGATGGGCTCTAACGCTTGTTACAGTTGTGGCAAACCGGGTCACATGATGACGGATTGTCCGAATAGGAGAGGTAAAGAAAAAGGGAAGGAGAGAGTTTAGCGGAATGGTCCAAGTGAAGAGGCTCCAAGGAGGCAGTGATTTTTCGCACTCAAGTCTAGGGGTGCAGGGGAAGACACTTCTGGTGAAGTCTCGGGTGCGTAGCCTTAATTAGTCTTTCATGTATTTGACTGTGTATTGTGTTTATGCACTAGTATGAGGTTAATATGTTTGATTCATCATGTTGGTTGCTGATTTGTATGACTTATATGTTTACTTATGTTGTATGCTTTGACGAGACTAGTTTAGGAAAGAGTTCCTTAGTCTATTAATGTGAAGTTGCTAGTAGGTTTCAAGGATGTGCACCATCATGTTAATATGTGAATCAAATATTCACCAATGAGGAGTATTGAATTGCCTATGTATGGATATGTTATATAGATGACTTACTTGTTTCTAGTAAAGAGTAGTGTCATTCGGGGACGAATGTTACTAAGGGGGGGGGGGATAATGTAAGAACCTGGAAATAACTATGCAAAGTAATGCCTAACATACCTAGAATGCCTAGAGTAGACCGGGTTCACACGGCTTGATGTGGAACCAGAACTCAGAACCCATGTACCAGCCAAGCCAACCAACTTGGTGAGTTAGTTGAGCTAGTCAAGGTTGGGTCCAGCAATGTAGGGCACCCGAATATTAAGATTCACCCGGATGAGTCTTAACCGGACTTGAAAAGGGTAATCTAAGGTTTGGAGGGTCTAGGGGTAAAATGGTCTCTTCCAAGCTAGGGGTAGTAATGTAATTACCCTAAGTATTTAATTAAATAGTGGACAATTCGGGTAGGGTTGACCCGAATTGACCCATTTTCGTGAATTGAGCTCCACCCTGGTTCGATCCTGGGTGGAAGCAATGTTAAATCTAATTAATTTATATTAATTATCTGATTTAAGTAAGGGCATGATGAGTCATTTCACCTAAACCTTAAAAAAATCAGATTTTTAATTAATAAATAACAAGGAGTCCTAGTTTGACTAAGTCTTCAACTAAAACTTCTACACTTACTCTCATCTCTCTCCACTCTCATTCTCACGTCTCTCCACACTCTTTATCATGCTCATCATCAGCAAAAAGGAACAAAAAAATCAAAGTTCATCACTTGAAGAACTTGCACACAAAAACTCAAAAGAAAAACCAAACTAAAAACGAAAAGTGAAAGCATTTTTCAAACGGTTTACGCGTGAGTTTTTTTTGGAGAAGCATTTATTTTTTATGGGAGTTGTCAGCAGTTGAGATCAAATTTGAAAGGTGTTAAACGACGAAAAAGTTATGGGTTTTCTTCCTCTTTGTCCCTTTCCGAAGAGACCCCTAAGTTTCAGTCAAATTCTAATCCAAAAACTAGGAATGTGTTTCCCATTGCATGTCCCAATCACTAGCTCCCATCGATTGTTGTAGGTTGGGTATGTTTGCTGGTAGAATTTAGGGATGTAATGTGTTTTCATGATGATTATATACATGTATTTATGTTCAAATTTATGTGATGATGAAAATGTGTGCAATGTGTGTGTAGCCGTGTTCTTGAGAATGGTTTGGAGCATGAAAAAGGCATGTTTAAATCCTTGTGTTTTTGTATAAAATTACTTGGAAATGATGCATATAATAATGTACGAAATGACTAACGAATTTACCATAAAAATCTATGGTATAAATGTTGAAAAAGGGGTATTGAAAAGATGACCAAAT